>JBBPFP010000044.1:5609002-5628650 GCA_037974795.1 Kaempferia galanga | reverse complement strand
TACGTGTTGAATTGTCATTGGGTGAGTGACTAGATCGCATGAAAAGTAAAGGATGTGATTGGATTATTATTATTATTATTATTATTATAAAAAATATGATTAAAATGCAGATATATACTTTTAGATTGGAAGCTCTTTATTCAACTTGTAATTTGAAAATATCACTTTGGGTTAATCTTCAAAGGTCAAATTATAATCAACTTACATTAAAAAATGGCATATTTACTCAATATTCAATTTTGAAAAGTTTAAAGTGCAATAGGTCAAAGAATCCATTTGCCATGTGGTTCTAAAAAGATTGGATATTTAAAATATATTATGTTTTTAAAATGCGGGGCGAATGAAATAAGGTACTTTTTATAATAATTGATTACGAAGGTGTCTTTTGCTAAATCTCATATATTAGGTACCTTTTCTAAAATTCGCTATTATTATATAATAATGCACTGTTTGCGAACCAAGAAAGACTGTTCGAGAAGGTCGTCCATTCCACGTGACGTATCCTGGTTGGTCGACTCCAAGGGGCCCACCCACCACCAACCCAGCGCTACCATAAATAGGAAGGCAATAAGATTTAAAATATAATTTCCCTTTCCGTTCGTTAATCTTTTTTAAGGTTCGGGCAAAGGTTACCGTAAGCGGAAACGTTGTTCAATCTTGGGCGGGACCCACCTACGTGGAGAAATGAGCAAGTGGGTACCGGGGGGTTCTATGAAATTTTCTTTACTTAATCTAGAATATTACATTATTATTATTGTTTATTATTTATTAATACAATAAAATGTCAGTATCACCCCTCAAACACTATGAATTACATCCGAAGTGCCCTTTCTCATGCTTTTCCAAATATCGACGAACCAAACATCAAACGTTACCTTAATCTTATCGCTTTTCGCTAATTCAGCATAACTTTTCGCACCCATCTTGTCGCACCCGAAAGCATCTCGATCGTGAGACCGCCTCTGTCCTCCCTGAACAGCACCAACCAAAAGGCAGGTATTAAAATACGTGTATGGCATCGAGTGTGAGCTATTTGAAACGTGTCGTGGTCCTGTCCTTTCGTAGCTACGAGGCGACGACTAATTTATTAATATGGAGCCATGTGGAATGATACTGTACGTCCGATCTAATCGGACGGTTGTCATTTTGGATGCCACCACCGTTATCGCGTCTCGTAGCGATTGGAGAAAAGCGAAGTCGGGATACCGGTTTCGTCTGGTCACGGCTCCGCACGCCGTTGTATTATTGTGGTCCCACCGCCTTCGCTATATATCGGTTATCATTGGCGTCTCCTTTTCAACTCGCTCCTCTCCGCCGCTACCGCCGTCAGTCGCCGGCCATCTCTCGCCGACGCGCGCTTCTTCTTCCTTCGCGATACATCGTTGCTCCATTGGGCGTGAGTTTGTATTCTTTCGATCTCTTTTGATATTTCGATCTATCCGCGCTGACTTTTTTTTAACGATTTACCTCCATTTTTATCGATTTCGTTTTAGAGAGGAGATATCGAGCTTCGGGATACATCGTTCAGATTGAATCATTGAGGATTGAAGTCCAGATGTTCCGTAAGAACGATTCCGCCTTATCCTGCTTCTACCTCTACTTGCTCTGGCTCTTCTTCCGAAAATAAATACGTAGTAGATTCCGAGCTGTGGACGAGTTGCCTGCGATCGTTGGGTTGATTTAGATTAACGAAGATTGATTTTTTTCTTAAAAAAATCTGTATCTGTGGGTGAAGAAAGAAATGTTGGATCTCAACGTGTTGTTTTCGGGGGAGTCGGTGGTTGCTGATGATTGCGGCGGCGGAGTGCACATGGTTACCTCGGAAACCTCTGAGTCGTCCATCCTCAACACTGAAGCCTCCAATGGTGCACCGGCCGACGAGGGCTCGTGCTCTACCCGATTGGTTGCTGCCGCCGCTTTCAGAGCAGGAGAAGGTGAGAATGATATGAAGATCGACGAGGAGAGAGATTATTTTTCACACGAGTCCCGGCTAGTAACCAAGCAGCTCTTTCCTCTAGAGGCGGCGGTTCCGGACGGTTCAAAGCCAATAGCTGTTTCATCTTCCTTGCCGTCTTCATCTAGATCACAGTTGATGGATCTTAGCCTTTATCAGATTAATGATTCCTCAGAGGCAAAAGTTTTGCATCCAAAGCAGTGGCAGCAGCTACAGCCACAGCTTCAGCAACAACAAATGAAGAAAAGTAGAAGGGGGCCTCGATCCAGGAGCTCTCAATACAGAGGAGTCACTTTTTACCGGAGAACAGGAAGATGGGAATCCCACATCTGGTAGGCATTTTGTTTTTTCTTCCTCTCTAAACATATTTGTGCAGGCTGGCTATCAATTAACTAAAATTTCATAAACAACAGGGATTGCGGAAAGCAGGTTTATTTGGGTAAGAACTTCCTTAGCTATATTATTCGCATGATTTTTAGCACTTGTGCTATGAGATTCTCTAATAGATATATATTCTTATTGGGTGGAATTCCAATAGGTGGTTTTGATACTGCTCATTCTGCTGCAAGGTTCGAATGATCTTCTATGATTACTTGAACTATTGCATTTTTTTTTTTCGTTTACCAGCAACTTTAAATAATGTTCTCTGATTCTGTTTATAGAGCATATGATCGAGCTGCAATTAAGTTCAGGGGACTTGATGCTGATATTAATTTCATTTTAAGTGACTACGAGGAGGATATGAAACAAGTAATTTTGCATACTGGCATATATATATACATTGTCTAATGGTTCTGATAGATGATAGATGATAGATGAATATGTAAGATTGAAACTTCCTTCTGCAATGTTAGATGATGAATTTGACAAAAGAAGAATTTATACACACACTACGGAGACAAAGCAATGGCTTTTCAAGGGGAAGTTCAAAATACAGAGGGGTTACTCTTCACAAGTGTGGTCGCTGGGAAGCTCGTATCGGGCAGTTGCTCGGAAAGAAGTAAAAAATCCAAAGCCATTTATTCTTATGTTTTATTTTTCGTGTTCTTTTTCTTAACAAAAATAAGGTAGCATCAATTATTCTTTTGACCAAACCAGAAAAAGTTCTAATGATAAATCTACATTTTCTACCAAACTAAATAAAGAAGATTATGAAACCTACAGTTAACCTATGCGAAAACACTGGTTGGATGTGCAGGTACATATATCTTGGCCTATTCAACAGCGAAATAGAAGCTGCAAGGTTCAACTGAGCATGGAATTTCCTCATTCCTCACTATAATCTCTTGAAATCTTAATTGTAACTCTTCAAGGTCTCATTTATATGCCAACATTACTTTCTTTATTTTTGTTGTTCTTCAACACTAGGGCTTACGACAAGGCAGCTATAAAATGCAATGGGAGGGATGCTGTGACAAATTTTGATTTGAGTATCTACGAGGGAGATGTTTTGGTCAAGGCTGATGCTGAAGGTATAATCTGCATTTTTAGGTTTTTCCTTACCTATCACTCATAGATAATCTGTTTGCTGTAATTCATGTGTTCAGATTATTTTGTGATTCCTTCAGGCAATAAAATTGATTTGAACTTGAGGATCTGTCAACCTGATGTTCATATTCAAAAAGGGAATGTAAGTAAACCAGACAATACCTCATTTGAACCTTCGTCTACTAAGAAGGTAATAGTGTAATTTGTTACTCTTGCAATTTCTTTTGCTTTTGAGTCATTAGCTCTCATAATCAGTAGAGCGTTTCCTCTTCCTAAAGTGGTAGACTCAAAACATTGGCTCCTGCCTCCTTGTAGAGCTTGGACAGTTTGAACTATCCAATCAGCTTTAGAAAGAAAACTGCCTGCCTATTTTCTTTCGTGTTTAAACATTGCTGGACATCAACCTCGCTCATCTGTCGGATAGCCTGTCTGGTTTCCCATAGAAGCATTATTTGATCACTAATTGCGTCTATTTTATATTTCTTTAACTATAAGGCTTAATCATTTAGTAGAAAATAGTTGTCATTGCTGTTGATCGGCATCTATCCTTCTTTATCTACAGGATGACCATCCTTCCCCGGAAATAACTTGCACAGATACGTCCCCTTGGAATTCTCATTCATTGCCTGCTCAAAGCCCTGCTTCTAATTCCAACATCGAGGTAATTTCCCCTTTTTCTTTCGAACTGTGGCTGTCTCTGTCTTGATACTGCAAACAGAATAAGGATACTGCCAATAACATTAGAACTCTGCTGTTCAGCGCACTTGCCTTTAGATGTATAAGGTTCTCTCTTGTTTTTTTCTCGGTTTCTGGTTTTTTCTATGTAGTAATGCAGAAGAAAAAAAAAATTCTAAATTTTGCAATGTATTTCTTAAACCACTTAATGATGTTTATCTTGAACTAAAACAAACGTTCACACTAAGGCCACTCTATTTAAATGACGCACTTAATCTATTTCTTGGATTCTGGTTTTCTCTTAGATTCTAGATAGCTTTGAATGAAACATGTTTATCCCAAAGCAATTTGATTTCATATACTTTACTTGCATATAAGTTCCATTGGTTTTGTGTTATCAGTATGTTGCTTACATGATCACCTCCATTTTCATCTAGCTTAAGGGCATCCTATAAACTTCAGGGGAAAAACAATGAAAAGAAGCCCATCAGAGATGGCAGACGCATCGCTGGATTCCACGGCCACTGTTCTCTTCTGCAGCATCATCAGGATTCTCACCTGCCACCTTAATCTCTGCCATTCCGATCGTCAAGCAGCCAGCTTCGACATCATCTCCGTTCTCGTGCACCAGTTCAAGTTAAACACACCCCTGTAACACAAACCTGACAATTTTTTTAATGTAATTGTAAAGAATTTCATGTGTGAAAACACTATATGGATGGTTTAAGTGATCCAATTTTGTGGCCTGAAAATTTATATATTTTTAGATAACACTTTTATCATTGTGTGATCTAGAAATCATGTATTCACATGTCAAAAATGCAAGCATAATAGATTTTTTCTCGAGACTTGCACTGGATTACCTCTTCGTACCACCTTTTTTTTTTTAAAAACAAATCAAGTGACAAACATTTTTTTTTTACCGGTCCACGAGTAGTGCTTAGGAAACGACAGCAGATGTCTTAATTCATTTACCTGACACGCTGCGCAATTGAACTCGCACGCATTACAAATGGAACAATGTCGTAAATTTCTTCCAATTATAGGCTAAAAAGTAAGTGATAATTAGTATTCTCCAAGGCTGATCAGAAGTAATTAGCAATACAAATGCTAGAATTATGATATCAAGATTTCTGAAGCATATTAACCCCCAAATCCAAACCCATTCCCAAAGGGAACATAAGTACACAGCAAATGTGTCATCAAAATCATGTTTTAGAACATGGAGATACTTTAAAACTTCATACGCTGAACTTGGGTGGCACAATTCAACAGAGGAAACCTGCTAAACGAGATGTATACAGATGATGCGAGAATCTGTTAGCTACTGATAAAGATCACAAGAGGAATAGTTTATCCAAGTACCTGATCATGGAGACGTTGATGATCTGCTGCAAAACCCAATCAAGTGGGTGGCACAGTTTTCGCCTTCTGGTTTCAGAAAAAGAATAAGCACTATGAATTTAGAGAGAAAGCAATTGCCTTTCTTCTTGAATGTTTCCTAGCTAGGTGATAGTTACCAGATCACAGTTGGGTTCGCCACTCATTTCAGATGAATCCTGTGAGAACCTGAAAAGGAAGTTATACTCAGAATAAAAGAATCAGATGATTGTATTATGGAGAAAGTATGCTAAGTTAAAGGTGTCAATCGATGATGGCCGAGCTGATTCAAGCCTAGCAGAAAATGAACCAGCAAGACCAGGAGCAACAAAGGTTGATCCCGGCTCCTGCTTGCTAAAGATTCTGTGGGTCAGATTTGCCAACCTCAAGGTGTCATTGCTTGACGTTTCTAGGAATCTAAACAATTTGCCTGTCTAGGTTTGTCTATAAAACATCTTGGAAAAAAAAAATCATATCCAATATGTTGCTTCTCATTTTTTTTAATGCCTTGCAAGTTCTTCCAAGTTAATTGTGAATGGATAGATTGTTAGAGAGCATTTAAATAAATTGATTTTGATTATAGCCTCTTTCTAAAAACAAATTAAATAATCAGATAGTTAATGACAAAATTTGAGAAACAAGCCACATTTGATCAGATTCTTAATTAAATTAATGATTCTAATAGGATTAAGAGTAGATTATGATCACTGTCAATGATTTACAACAAATAACTTGTCACAAGCTTCATAAAAGCACAACTAAATTCTATTGTGGGTGGAGAGACATGGAAAAAAGGATGGAGTGTTTGTCCACAAATTGTAGATGGCCAAGGAGTTCTCAGGTGAGATCTTCCCTTTTCTAGTGGTTTATATATCATATAACAGTATAAAGATATAACCTTAAAGTGCGTTTGGTTCAAGGTTATCATGCATAACCTTGGTTAGGTTATGGGGAATATAACATAACCTAATGTTGTTTGGTTCAATCTTAGGTAATGTATGTCTGTAGGTTTTAGTATATAACCATCATCACCACCACCAACATCATCATCATCAATGGTGATATACATATATAAATAAATTCGGATAATATTTTAGAATTTATTACTATTTAGAATTTTTTTTGGGATAATTTTGTTGGACTTTACTTTAGATCTTTATTTAGTTTATCTCAACTATAGTTAGGAGTTGATAAACCAAAGTTTAATAAAAAAACCTAATTAAAAAAGAACCTAATTAAAAAAACGCACGTAATGTCCTCATGTATGCCGCCGGCCGAGCCTTCCTGTGAACTGCCTGCTACCTTCGACCTCGGGCGAGCGGCGGGAGTTGTTTGGCGGGCGGCGTGCATGAGGCTTTCACTAGAACTGGGTGACACTGAGACATCCTATTCACGGGACTAGTGAGCCGCCTGCCACCTCTGACCTCCAACGAGTCTTCCGCACCAAGGAACGACGACAACCAATGCAGCTGGATTCTCAATAACCCACAAGGTAGTCACATGGCGGCTGGATTCTCGATAACCCACAAGGTAATCGCATGCCAGGTTGAATTTCCAAATTGCAAACGGTGTCGGGCATGCAAGATTACTCGAGAATCATTGATCACCTAAACCAAACAAGATTTTTGTTGATTAACCAAAGTTATCAACGATAACCCCCACCCAAACACACCCTAACAGTCATGTCCATAGATGGATTCCAATTGAATTCCTTGAGAGCATGTTGTTGTCAAATCAACATATATGAGAAAGAAAACCATATAAAGTTGAATGTTATTCTCTTAAGTGTGTCATTGTTAGTAAACTATATTGTTATTAATCATGTGCAAATCCGGTGAATATGGAGTAAAATTGGGTACTGTTATCGTTTGTAAATAATATTGATTGCATTTTATCTCATGATCTATGTGATATTATAATATTTGATGTAGATTAAATGATCATATATATTCACACTATTGCATTTTTCGTATTTTCTCAAGAAAAAATATGTTCCAAAATTGAGCACCAATGAAGATGCACTTATTTTCCAAGATGTCCAGCCTGGTAAAATCTTTGAAAGAACCAGCAAACCATATGTTCAAAGTAAGGAAAACTAAGACAGATGTATAACAATCAATCACCTTATTGCTCTTGCCTTCTTTTTTTCCTCTTCTGAAGTGTCGATCTTTGGGTTCGGTGCGAATCGTTCCAATCGAGCCTTCTTCTTTGCTGCTTCATCAATTGGATTATCCACCTTAAGTCCAAACCTACAGTATAGAAAAGAAAGAGACTTTTAAGGATTTGCAATTTGAGGGGAAAAGGTAATACTTATGATGGAGCAAAATTACACCTCTCTGCCCGGGCTTTTCTTTTCTCCTCTTCTGCTTGTCCCGGGATCTTGCTTTCAGTTATGTTTGAACCAATTCCAAACCTATAAATGAGATGTAACAAAATAATATATAAGTGAGTAACACTTCTCACACTTTAAAAAGCAAACCTCAGTTAAATTGACAATAGGAGGAAGCAAATATTCATGACCTGATAAAGCAGTTCAATCTTATTAAGGCCTGAAAAATGGATAGTGATCCTAAAAAATGCTAACAATCAAACATAGAGCAAAATATGGAAGATCAGTTAAATGCTCTTCATGACTACACAATTATCATCCTCAGCTGAGGACAAGAAACAGTAAGAATTGGATGCATTTCTTACCGCTAGGAAAATAAAAATAACCAAGATGCGAAAATGGGTATGCACGTTAGAAAACATAACTAATTGCCTGCTAGAATGGAACATACTATTCAAGCAACAGCTTGGGGATCATAAAGTAATGAAAGGGATATACGTTCTCAATGAAAGAACTTTGCAAAGCACATTATGAATAGGCTAGTCCTTATATTGTGTGAAACAATGCAGACATATCACTTGGGCAATAAATATACTATTACCTATTTAACTAAAATCACAGATGCTCAGACTACATGTAACATAAAAAAAAAATTGAGAATTGTCTAGCATTTAAGATTAGAAAGTAACAATTATCAAGCCAAAGACAAGATAAGAAAATGGGAAAAAACAAAAATAGAACGGGTCATAACCGAGACATTGACAGAATATATAGACTAGGTATGGGCATTATTATCATTATTATTTTCTATCAAAACAATTTTGAACCCCATTTGTTCCAGAGTGGAAGCGTTTATGCTCATTCAAGCAGGAAAAGTTGAATAACCAAGACATTGATAAAATACATAGATGAGGTATGGCATTATTATCATTATTTTTTTTATCAAAACAATTTTGAACATTATTTGTTCCACAGTGAAAGCGTTTATGCTCATTCAAGCAGGAAAAGTTGAAAACATTTCGTCCTAAAAATCCTCCTGACTTTCAGGGAAAGTAACTGATAATTTTGAGAAAACAACACAAAGTATCAACTATCAAGCACAAGGACTTCCACCATTTGATGATCAAAACAGGAAAAGAAAGCACTTACAGAGGTTTATTACTGAGATCTTTTCCTTACGGTCAAGTTTCATGTTGTATGATACCATCACCTAAATAAAGAAAAATCAAGCATTTGTCTGTTGTTAATCTTACTCATCTTCCTTTACCTCTCCTTCTTCATTAGCCCATAATGCAAGTGTTAAATGCACATGATTAAACTTTTCTTTTTCTATAAATAACTGCAGAAGCATCCTTACAGCACAAAAAAATTCTACTGAATTACATTACAAGTAAAATAAATCTGACATGATCCAAGCTGATTAGTTTCATGATCTAAAGTCAAAATCAACATAAAGTAGTACAACAAACGTCACAAAACAATCTAAACTTGAGTTATTAAATTCAATTCATATATACCAGACCATATTTCCATTTACAAAGTCACAACACAATAAACAATACTACTTGTGGAAGATAAAGTTCATAAAGAAACCGAATATGAAACCAAGTAGATACCGAAACAAAAGCCTAGTTTCAATGAACTATTCAAAGAAACAACTAAACATTCAATCATATATATCTACCACTGCGCAAATGTTCCAATCTGTCCAAAATAGTATCTTTCACCTCCACCCAAGGTATTCCAAATTATCTAGAGTCTTAATCTCCAATTCAGCGTGGTTCCAAATTGTTTAACATGCTTAACTTGCAAAATTACAAAAAAATCTTCGTCTATTTTGACGTAAAATCAAAATAGAAAACATGCATTATTAGCATATTTACAAAAGGGAGGAACTTAGAAAGTTCGAATTCAAGGAACTAGATCAAAGTTCGAAACTTTCACCTCTCTGCTCGAGAATTTCGCTTCTCCTTCTCGGAAAGCACCACCTGCACCCCAAATCTCTCGGCTCGCCGGAGCTTTCTCTCAAGATCGGTTACAGCGCACGCCTCGGAATTACTCGAAATCCCTGAGCTGGCGCCCACAAGCTTAGCCACCTTCTGCTCTTCCGTCCGCCCAAGCTTTCCAAGCTCCTTGGCGTTCCCATCGGGCTGCTGTGCAGTCGAGGAGAGATCTGCGAGGTCAGCTGCGAGAGGAGCAAGCTTGGTGGCAAAAGCCACCGCCCCAGCGGGAGGACTCTCTGCCGCCGCTTCTAGTAGAGGCGGATCCATGGCTTTGCGACCGGGTTCAACGGAACCCTTGGGGGTGGACGCTGACGATATCTGTATCGAGAAATCGGCGGTCGATATGTAACGGTTAAGCGTAACGGGTTCTGATGCGAGTTATAATCTCTCGAGATATAATTTTGACAATAACTATTCGTTTAAATGACAGACATTTTAAAAATAAAAAATAATTTATTTTAATGATTTCCTTTTCAAAAAAGAACCAAAATTAACGCATTGATTAGATTCCTTAAACAATTTCTTACCTTAAACCCTGTCATTATATCCCTTAATCCTCCTCCCCATGCCTTCGGATCCGAGTGTCTGACCCTTTGTCGTTGGCCTTCGCGATGGCAGCGGTGGCAGCGTCTTTCGGGTTGATTTATCTCCCTCTTCTGTCTTTTTAATCCTTTCTTTCGATCTCGTCTCTAGGTTTCGCTGATGCTTGAGTTGCACTTGTGCAGATATGTGAAGGAGGTGCTTCCTCCGTCGCTCAACTCGTTTTCGGAACCACCAGCTCTCTTCGATGGCACCACCAGGTAATTCCTTTTCCGAATCATTAGTTTTGGATTATGTTCGGATTGCAGTTTGTTGATTTGCTTCCTTGCGATCGGCTTTTAGGTTGTATATTTCATACATCTGCCCATATGCGCAACGCCCCTGGATAGTTAGGAATTTTAAGGTATTTTTTCCTTTATTGATTTAACTGATGCAATAGTTTAAGATGTCAAATATTGGTTAGAAAGATTACGGCTTTGGACGGTTGTGGGTAAATCAAATATTTCCTCTTGTCTGGGTGATTCGTGAGCAGGGATTGCAGGAAAAGATCAAATTGGTTCCAATCGATCTGCAAAATAGGCCAGACTGGTACAAGGAGAAGGTTTATCCTGGGAATAAGGTTCGATTCCCCTCGGTTTGCTTTTCTGTTCAATAGCTTGCTCTGATTATACGAGCTTGGTCATGAGATCAATATCTTCTCAATAGGTACCGGCTTTGGAGCATAACAACGAGGTGAAAGGAGAGAGTCTTGATCTGATTAAATTTATTGATGAAACTTTTGAGGGTCCTAAGTTACTGCCTAATGTAAGTGATTTCTGAAAGCTCTCCTGATTGCGAATGCTAAGTTTTTTGGTGTATAATATTGGGAGTTATAGGATCCTGCAAAGAGGCAGTTTGCAGAGGAGCTCTTTTCATACAGTGATAGCTTTAACATGGTCAATTTCAAGTCATTGCCTGCTCCGGGAGATATTGGTGAAGCAGTTGGTGAGTTAGAATTCTTATCAATTAATTTCTGTTATCTTATTGCATAAAATCGATGTATTAAGCACTAATCTACTTCACATCTTCTTCATTAGTTGCTGCCTTTGACAAGTTAGAAGATGCCCTTTCAAAGTTTGATGATGGACCATTTTTCCTTGGACAATTTAGTTTGGTGAGTAACTATGCAGTTTGCATAAATAACATATAATGATTCCTTGTGTACAAATATTTTGCTAATATGCTTTCCTAATTATGATATTTTATGCTTCATGTATCTGTCATATATCTGTCTCTTACAATTCAATGCAAATCTTTAGTCCCTTAATAAATCAGGACAAACTAGAAGTCCTATGTCAGCTGTTGGTTTTTTATCGAATATTTAGCCCAGGCAGAATCAGGACAAACTTGATGTTTTAAACAACAGATTTGCTCACAATCAATTAATAAAGTACTACTACTATCTATTCTCCTGCCAACTTCTATAAATCAAATAAAATAGACCTGCCCTTCACATCGTTTCGTCTCAATCAATATTTATTCCTTCTATTTTACATGTCTGTACGTGTTGGTTTGGATTCTCACTTAAGGATTAAATATCTTCAAGAATTTTAAGCACTTATCAATAGACATGAACACCATCCGGTGTTTTCTTTTTCTGAAATGTCATTATCCAATGAAGTTATTCAGTGTGCATTACGAGGAGTTGTATGTTGTAAGTGGTGCTTCGACTTTGAAAGTTGATCTCTGATAACGTTTTTTTGGTCAATGAATCATTAGTTCCATAACTTCTATTCTATTTCAGATACGATGTTTAGGCATTTACAGAAAAATACCATCAGCTGATGACTTGTGTTTTTAATTTTTCAGTATCTGCATGTCTAAACGTCTTTTTTTTCTAGGTTGATATTGCCTATGCTCCTTTCATTGAAAGATTCCAGTACAGTTTAACTGAGTTGAAGAATTATGACATTACTAAAGGCCGGCCTAAATTGGCATTGTGGATTGAGGTAGTTCCACGCACCAGAGTATTGGATGCTCTTCAATCACATCTTTCTTCTACATTCATGTTTTGATACATGGAATAAGCAAAAAATGATCCTTTATTTGACATGTGAAATCTATGATTTTATAGTAGCAAAAAAAAAGATCTTTCTATATGAACAATTATTTTCAAATCTAATATTTATAAGCTAACAATGCAAGCTTCCTACTTATGTTAATTCTAACAAGAATTACATTGTTTAGGAATTGTACAAGATTGATGCCTACGCATTTACTGTACAAGATCCTAAAGAGCTACTGGCTTTGACTAAGAAGCGTCTAGGGGTATGTTACATGGTTTTTGGTTTCAATTTAAATTTCCAAGTTTCAGTTGAGTATTCAAAAGCCACAAAGTTCCTTATGCTGTTTTATTTTCCTTCTTTTTCTTCAGATTGCCTGAAGAATTCTGCAGAGTATTTTTCAGGTTATGGTTGCCCCTCTGATGTGATTTTAAATAAAGATACGGTGAACTTTCCGCATAAAATATCTTTGCTTGATTTGAAATGCTCGATTTACATTATGGATTGCTTAGTATTGATGGTTCTACTTGCAATTGTGTAGGAGTATCCAATGTAGTTGGCGTCTTTAAATTAATTAATTACCATGGCTACATTCGAAGAACAGTAAAAGCTAAAGATTAATACAAGTAGTGCAATAGTCAAAATATACCTGGTAAAATGACATCATAATAGAAGAAAAAAAAACATGGTGTAGTCGACTAAGAGCTAAAACAGTTTGTTACTGAAAGTTGAAACTCGAATAAACTGATCATGTTTCATAGAACAATATTCATGCTATTCATCGAAATAGAAACTAGAAAGTCAGATTTTTCTTTTTCTCTCTTCTTGCAGCTCCAAGCCCATAACATCACTTCCATTTCTTGAACTTGCCCCCAAACATGCCATGCTTCCCATGTTTGTGCTTCCCGTGCTTGTGTTTTCCAAACTTGCCATGGTGCTTGAACTTACCTTGGTGACCAGGCATATGACCTGCATAGCCTCCGTAACCACTGTGATGAGAAGCAACATGGTGTTGTATCCCATACCCAGCAGCAGCTGCTGCTGCTGCTCCACCAGCTAACATTGCCCCCATGCCGTGCCCTGTCGGTGAAGCCAACAGAGATTGAGTTCGGAGTTTTAAGAAATATATCAACCATCAGTTAATGAATGAAAGTTTCATCTAAACTTGAGAAGAACCAGGAGCATATTGGAACATAAATATGTCATTGTAACTACTCTATTTAATTATACAGTTATACTAACAATCGTGGCAAAAATGACTCGCTCACCCCAATGCCCCTCTACGCCCATCCTAAGGTAATTAGAAGGGAGGTAAATCATGATGATTGAGCGATGTTTCTTTAGCTGGGAGGAATTTTTCTCCAGGGATTCAACCCATACTTTCATATGACACTCTACCACCTGAGTACCAACAACTCGGCTATTCATGCGAAGTACAGTTATACTAAAAAAGTTCTTATATGAAGAGGAGTAGACTATAGTCTATTGGTAAACATGAAGTTGGCAATTCACCTCAAGCCAATTCAGTGCCAAAGGATGAACAACAGTAGTATATCACTTAATAAACATACCTTGATGTGGTTGTGCAGATGAACCAGGGTATCCTGCCGGTGGGTATGCAGCAGGAGGATATCCTTGTGGAGGGTACCCATATGCCCCGGTGCTGGTGGATATGCTCCAGGAGGATATGCCCCAGGTGGGGGAGGGTATCCAGCCGGAGGATATCCAGAATGCCCATGTCCATGTAATCCTTTATCACCGTCTTTATCATGCTTGTCCTTTCCACCTCCCATTTCTTCTTTACCTAAGCTACTGTAAAGTAGAAGGAATACAGACGCCAAGTAGTTTTGAGAAACATGTGAACATCATCATCCTTATTTAATCCATCATCCTTAGAAATTTATGTTGATTTGAGCAAAAGATGAAATAGAAAGGCATACATACGCAAGAAATTGCATATAGGGTTAGAAATTGCCAAGATCAAATATCTTCTTAGTCAAAACGATAATAGATCTGCTTACCTCAATCATCTATGTGGTTGTCCAATCAAGAAATCATTGAGGGAAAAAAAGAGTCGATACCTTTATCTTCTACTCGATTGAAAACTAACAGACACCCAAATGAGGAAATCAAGTTCAAACACAAATGGAGAAGAACAAAATGCTCTCTGACATTTTGTGGAAGCGATCCAACGAAAAAGGAGACTAAGAAGAGAAGCAGCGTACTGCCACTGTGGAAGCTTATCCGCTTACATTTATATCGTCAAGGATGGATAATTTTCCAAATCTCTGACATTGTGTTAATTTCAAAAAAGCTCTCTGAGATTTTTATATGCTATATATTCTATATTTGATTAATATAATTTTCCTTCCACAGTTTTACAATTTCACAAAATTAATCAATTTATGTTCAAATTGCCCCATCCCATTCATGTCCACCTTTAGTAAATAGGAGCAATCGAAAAGAGCTTTAAAATTTAGATGCTTTTGAACTGCAGAACATTTCCAAAATAAGGTAAATTTTAGGTGTAAAATGAAAAAAGTTTTCTATCCTGGTATTCCAACCACGATAAAGAAACCAATCAGCGGTTGGAAACGGTCTGTGGACCCACTCTTACGCGTCAACGTCGCGGGAACGCAAATGGGAAAGTGGAATAATTGAATCCATATATTTTTTAATTATTTAAAACGGCGTTAAAATTATGAAGAAAACTTAAAATAATCACAAATAAACTTAATAATTTAAAAAATATTAATTTTTCATCCGGAAAAAAGAACTTGAAAATGAAATGGATTCTGTAAAGTCAATCGTGAACATTAAGAAAAATATGATTCCTTTTAACAATTGTGAACATTTTAATTTTTGTGTTTATTTAAAAGATGACGTGGCAGATAAATAATAAAACCGATTAAAAATCGAACGGGACCATCGGCGAGTGCTGGAGAAGAAGCCGAAGGATGCTGCTGTCCGGCGGAAACCCTAATGCTACCTCGCCAAGAACCCTAATTTCTTCCAATGACGGTCGATTAGATCTGGTTTTCTTCGTCCCCCGTATGGACGAGGGCAGCGTCGACGTCGATATCGGATTGGATAGTCTCGGAAGGGCAATCTGCTACGAGGTTTTTAGTAAGAAAAGAGGAATTTCCACCAATCCTTTTCTTCTTATTATTAAATCATACTGAAAGAGGACACTTCAGAAGGTTGAATGTGGCTCAAACTCGTCTTATGGTGGCGTGTGCGGCGATCAGATCGTTGAATGCTTTGAGACTACCAGGTTCGTTTCTTTTCGCTCTTCTTTTTCTATTTGTTCCGTTGCTGCGTGCATGGGATCTGGCATTTCTGTTCTCTGTAGTTAGCAAACATATTAGGAAATGCCATTTTTTTAGCTGTTACAGCTCATGATTCATTACCAATTCCCGATATTGTGAACTTGCTTTACTCATGATGGTTATTTTTGCAAACTATTTACTGATCATTTGAGGCCAGAGCATTGTTTGATTCCCAACTTGCCTCCTAACTTAGGTTATGAATTAACTTTCTGGAATAGAGGAACTTGAAGAAGAAGAAGAAATAGAAATGAAAACAAGACAAAAAATCCACTAATCCACGAGATCAGAGAAACAATCAATCAAAGTTGGAATCTGCCAAGTTAAAAAAAAAAAAAAATCCTATAATGCATCTCTAAATGTATAACAATTGTATCAATTACATTCACACTCAATAATAAAAATTGGAAAAGTCAGTCGGTCCTCTTGATGAATCCTGCTCATCCCCAATCAACTTTCAAACTGAAATGTAGTGGGTTATAGTTGGGATACAAAATGTGGCAAATTGTCATCTTAGATCTGTCGTCTATAATCTGTATGTAACTATCTTGTGTCTGGAAATGCACATACTCTGATCCAATATATCAGCACCAACAGATTATGGTGTTTAAAGTTGACACAGATATTTCCAAAAGTTTGAGTTTGGGTCTTAATTTCGATCTAATGGCAGTAGAAGGCATATCAGTGTGTCTGAGTTTGAGATAAATTTGTCAACATGGTTTTGAGGCCTGAGTGGTCTTATTCTGTGGAGGTTTCCATTGTTGTAAAACTGTAGTTGGAGGCTTGCCAAGAAGACCATCTTGAGACATCTTGAGAGGGGTAGGGGGTAGGGATTTTGACTAAGAAGTGTTTAGAATGGTTAATGGTCTAGAAAATTGATATTGTCTGGGTTGATGGCAGTTTTTTGCCATGGAACCCACGAGCAAACGATGAGGCAGAGTAAATTTGATCGAGAGCCAGACAAATGTCGCGTGCTGTTGAATAATGAATACCTAATGATTTGAGTTATGGGGATCTTTAGTCAAGGATGGATAAATCCAATTTATTACGATTATAGCATTGCCAAGAGGTATAAACAGGATTAACAACCAAATTGTTGACATCAAAGAATCTGGGAGGCAAAGATGGGTACCATCTATAAACTCTGCTAGGTCATTAGCAATCACTATATTCAGCAGCTGATCTTTCCAAATCAAATAGTTATTTCCGTCTAGCTTGAAAGGGATTGATTCAAAGAAGGAACTATTGGAAGGGGATTGAAATTAGACTGAATGACGGGAATAGGAATAGAAGCTGAAGTTTGATGATTCATACATGGATTTGGGCCGAGTGGTCGATGATGTCAGAGAAAAAATCATGGTTGTCGGTGGCGGCAGCGGCTCTGCTACCATGAAGAGTTCTCCGTGAGTGAAAGGAGGCGAATGGATGTACTGAAAATCAGTACTGTATTCTTGAGTAAAAGGTTTATCTGTACACAGCAGATTATATATATTGAAGCTACAATAAATTACCTAATACACATGACAATTAAGAAGATAAAAATAAGAAAAATACTAACTATAAATTAAAGCAATCACTAATTATTATACACTCTGCTATCATATCACTTCTTTGTCTAGTGGATCTATTCTGGTTTGCACTTTGATCGGTAATACCTAGTCCTGCAAAATCTAGACTATCGTTAACATCGACTATTAATGAAATAAGCTGCAGCTGTTTCATTCCTTATTCTTGTTAATTATATATACCTTGAAGTTGCAAATGAATTTTCCTCAATAGATATGTGCTAATTTTCGTGAGGTATCTTTGCTTTTTGGCTGATCCTCCTCCGACAGGCGAAGTCAGTTAGTTTGTCGATCAGAATCCATCATCGATCTACAGATTTCCGGTTGTGGCTTCTAATCCAAGTTCCGGATCATGCATTGTTTCGTCCGAGCGTCCCGATGGGTAACCGAGCGGTCGCTCCCGTTCCAACTGCGCCATCTTCGAAACGGACTCCTCGGCATCGTACATAACACTGGTCCTGCACAGAGGGCAGATCGAGTTCAACCGGAGCCAAGTGTCGCTGCACGAGACGTGGAAGACATGGCCGCAGTTGGGCAACCGTCGGAGGTACTCCCCTTTGCGGTACTCAAACTGGCATATCGCGCACTCGGCGATCTCTCTCCCGCACCCGTCTGTGATCGCCTCCTTGTACTGGAACGACGGCATGCAACGGATGACGGCAGAGGCCAAACCTCCACGGCTAGTTTGACTCGTCGACTCTGGTCCAGCCCGGTGCTCGTCCGGATTCGGGAACCTAATTCGTTGCCGATGTCTCCACGACGCCGCCACACGAGTCGAGGGAAAGCACTTCTTCTTGATGATGATGATTAGGATGATGCAGGCGAGGCAGATGAAGCTGACGGCAGCTGCGGCGAAGTTTTGACGGTCGGCTGCCCAGAGTATCATGCTGGTCGATTACTTGGAGGTGGTGGTGGTGGGGATGAGCGGGAGAGGACTTTGGGCTGTGCTGGGTTTGGTTTTAACGAGAGGAGCAAGTGCATCGAGTAGATCAAGAAAATCTTCGTGCTCTACGTCGGGCCCTCGCTCGCCTTGTCTTCGACGTTGGAGACGAGCGACAGCGCGATTTCCCAAGTTTGGCTCGGGGAATCAGAGAAGCTTCGGTGGCGCTCTGCTTGTTGATCGACGAAGGCAGCGTTGGCCCTTTGAGATTGCTGTGGAGCTCAGTTTTTCTTGTGAATCATGTGGGCGATTCGCTCGCTTTTAATCTATCCCTGACTAACATTGGAGAAGTAAATCATAAAGCTACTAACTATTAGTATCAATGATTAAGGTTTAATCTAAGAATTCAGCTTTTTAAGATGATGTCTGATTCCATAAAATTAACACCGATAAATTGAAAAGCCCCAATGTCACAAATTTTTTAAGCTTTCTAAAGGTATGATGCATTCACATAATTAAGATTGTGGAAAATAAAACATATTCCAATGTTATTTGATTCAGCAATACTTATTTTGAAAAGAAAAGATTTTATTGATTCCAGAATCGTATAAATCTCACACTTTTAGTACATGTTTGGTAGTTATCTGTCCAAGATTATCAATGATAACTTTATTTAGTTTAGGTTATGATGAATTCCGGATAATACAACTGTACCGTCACATCAGTAAAACGCAATTAAATGGGTTATAACCCTGGAATTTGATTATCTTCGGGTTTTCTGTGATTCCTGAGGTTAACAAAAAAAAATTTGTCAAAATTATCCTTTATTATTATTATTTTTTTTTTGACATCGACGACTTGATGGTTGTTCTCTAAAGGCTTGCGAGGCGAGTAGCGGAGGCGGCGACTAGCAGTGGCAAGCAACGGAAGGCGGCGGTGCAGTGGCGAGCAACAGAAGCGTGTGTCACCTACAGAAGCGAGGGATACTCCGCTTTTGCCTCTTCCGATCCAGCGCCATCGGAGAGCAACAACCAGGAGAGCGGGGCGGTGCCGAATCTGCAGTGGCGGCAGTGAGCAGCGGGCGGTGTCGCGTTCCTTCATGCACGAAAGTCGTTGCCGAAGCTTCGTCCGCTCACAGCAACAGGGTGTAGAGGTGGGCAGCACCGATGGTGGCAACAGGTGCCGACAGCTACAGTTGCCACCATCTGTACAGGATGGCCAACTGTGGGCGGCGGGTGACATGCGGTGGCGGTGAACTTTAATAAATTAAATCAATTAAACCCTTACAATAGTTCAAATAAACTAAATTGATTTAATCTAAAGTCCAATAAAATTATTAAAAAAATCTAACATCATAACAACTTAAAATATTATCCGATTTTATTTATTTATACTTATTATTATTATTATTATTATTTATATATATATATATATATTAAAATTTTAATTTCTAGAAATTAAAATAA
>JBBPFP010000044.1:5585264-5608902 GCA_037974795.1 Kaempferia galanga | reverse complement strand
TACCATTAAATAAGTAGAATATGTACCCTGCTACACTCAGGCACGCGCGAGGAGTGCCAATTGAGCACCAACCATGGCGTAGAGTAACATTTGAAAGAAGAAAGGGATAAATAGTTGCTAAAAACAGAGTTTGTTTATTCCTTGAATTTTATTTTTCTTCCCGATGTTATCTGATCAATCTGAATCATAAGTTAGTCACATGTATACATTACTGTTCATAGTTTACAAAAAAAAATGTATGAAATCTAGATAGTAGCTAAGGAGAGGTCTCTCAGCTGATGGGGATCGACTGGTGATGGCGATTTAGTAAGAGCACATTGTGCAGTAGTGGTCTTCGGAAATGCTATGACATCCCGTATCGAAGTTGAACCAGCTAGAAGCATTACTAGGCGGTCCAGACCGTAGGCAATTCCACCTGCAAAATGTTTTATTGTGAATCTGTTTAGTAATTCAATAGCCAACCGTAAATATTTTTTAGAAATAACTAAACTACACACTTGGATTCACATGTCAAATACCAGTACCCGAGCCCAGGTAATATAGTTATATTAGCAAAGAGTTATTAAGAATACATCAAGCGTCTCAGATTTTCTGTTGGAGATTGTAATTACTAGTCGAAAGTAGCATAAATAGAATGCAGGGATAAAATCAAGAAAAATGAATTTCATAATCATGTTTAGGATAATCAATCGCTATCTGGTAAACATAGAGGATTTGCATACCGTGTGGAGGAGCACCCATATCTAAACACTCCAAAAGATATCCAAATTTTTCCTCTGCCTGCACAAATGAATGCAAAATCACCAAGATAACATGTGGGTATAAGAATTAAGCAGTTAGGTTCTCTATATCACTGGAATAATTTAATCACCAGCTGCCAGTTTTATCTAAACTAATCTCACGCCTTTCACCTCTTTCCTCTACTATCATCCGAACATATAATGAATTAAAGACCAACTACAGTTGCAAGCAACACCGAATGAGTATGGCAGCAATAGCTTTTACATACAAAAGGCAACCAATCTTTGATATCAGCATGTAGTGAACAATACGGGTTTCTATTGAGTTATTCTTCGTAGAATTGGAGTTGAAATGAAAGTGATTACTTGGGGATTTGGTGATAGGACACGTACCTATTTTATCAACCTATTAACTAATACTTCAAGTATCAAGCCTTCATTAATAAACGCACATGATTTTGGCCCATCAGACGATGAGAACAGAATGTTCAGAATTGGTTTGGAACTTGGAGTTAAATATTTGGTCAATTCATATCATATTGTCTAATGTATGCTTCTCAGGTCAGTATGCAACTAGAAAGATGATTATGAGGCCCTTGTTATGTCTGCCATCTTGATGAAACAGATTGACAAACAAACAGGAAAACCCTTGAGAATATATAGTAAAACTTCACCTGTTCGCGAGAAATGCCAACAATTTCCAAGATTTTTTCTTGTACTTCACGTTTGTAAATTCTCAAGCTCCCACCACCAATCTGTGAAAAAAGATTGCAATTTTCAACATTCATATAGCAAAAATTTGGCAAGGATTCTATCAAAAGAAAATCCCATCTGAAGTTATAGGCAGATACACATTCAGATTGTACAGACTGAACTATCAGACTTGGAGTCCATAAACAATGTACTGATATATATTTGGCCTGAACTATAGTGGCCAAATATAAACCTGCCCATCAAAGAGGTTTGCCATAACTGCATAGATCTGGTAGGAGTTGATATGGCTACAGTATAGATCCATGAAAGTATGCGGCATGCTAGGTAATTATTTCATTACCTGGACATTTTTCCCTCCAAAAGAATCTAGGTTTCATTAAATTTTGTTCTTGAGATACTACAAGAATGAGAATGGTCACTTATTTGGCAACTATGAAAGATCACTTATTTGGAAAAGATGACTAAACCTGCAAACATGTAAAAAAGCACCATATAGATGAAGGTGCATTTTGTTTACTTATTTACCATGTAGCACAGTGATACCCTGCACACCACGGGTGGGCGGCAGTGTGCAGGGTATCACTGCAGTTACCATGTATATAGCAAAAAATTCTAATTTTAGCAATAGCATTATCTTGATGCAATACAAAAGGAGAGCTGAAGAAACTCTAAATTGCCATGATGTTACCAAAAAAAGTAGACATAATGTCCACATAACAAGAGAAAGGCTCAGCAAGAAAAATGAGCATAAGATGTGGTCGATGCACAATTAAATGACAAACAGCACTTTAGATTACAAATGACAAATATATACCAAAAAGTACCTCAATGCCATTGTAGACCATATCATAAGCCAAAGCACGAGCCGATGGGAGGTCATTCATATCAGTAGGATTTGGAGCAGTGAAAGGATGATGGAGAGCCTAGAGAATAAAAACGTCACCAAAATATAATCCTTGGACCAACCAAAAAGATGATCAAATTCATAGGCTCGGCTCATTCCAACCATGATAAGGCAAAAGTCAGAAAACAGACCAAGAAGCTCTTGAACAAGACCACATGACATGTCTCAGCACAGACAAGAAAAGACCAATTAATATTTTTGAACTGGCTTAATAAGGGAAGAAAGCCTGCTCCACCAGGCCATCTCAGATATCAGTAATTATTAAGACAATGGCATATTGATAAAGAGAGTCGAGAACCTTAAGCGAATTCTGGGAGTAGGACATGATATGGGCATCACATCTTTTGACACTTTACACTTACATTTATTTGTAATTTTCCATTTCTAGGCAATACTTCTGAATAGAAGTGGATTATTCTACTATTTTAGCTGTGTTTATCACTTCCACTGCACTTTCTTTCTTGGAGGAACTTTGTGGCCGGGAAGTAATGCGTGGCATTTTTTTCCAACTGTACCTCCAGTGCCACTGAATCATAAATATTTTAGCTAAATAAACTTTTAAAATTTGAACAAATTAAGATATACAAACTGCTTCCGGTCCATAATTATTTTCAGTTTTGAGTTATTGTTCTAACTGTCTTGGTTTATAATCAGCAAAATTTGCAACATTTAGTAATGTTTCTTAAACAAATATACAAATATTTCTAAGAGGACCAATCTATGAGATCCATCACCTAACAATGTACAGCTTTACTAATAATCTTAAATGTCATTAATAAATTACAGAATTATATATCCAAAGGAGAACCAAGGTACCTCATATCTTTGTTCTGAATCATTCCACTCAAACATTGGAAAATCGGTCACCCAAAGGATTGAATGTGATGCCTAGTAACCAAGAAAACAGATTATCACTTCTTTTCAAGGAAAAAAAACAGATTTGTCAACTCAATATAAAGATAAACTAACATGCAAGTTGTTTTCACCCATGTAAAAGAGCACTTCCTTTCATAAAAGGTTGACCAGCAAATGAAAACAGTACGTGTATACTTACTTGGTTAATTAACCCCATTTCATGGGCCACATATAACCTGAGCTTGTCAAGTATCTTGTTGACAATTGTATGGTGACCCAAAGCAAACAAAATAAGGTCGCCTGTCTTTGCGGAACACAGTCTCAACAACTTTAGTCTATTTTCATGTTCAAGACTGGATGTTAAAGCAGAAATTCCTTCAAGTTCACCTACAAATTCAGAAGTGTCCACATAAAATCCTATGCCATTTCAAAATAAAAATTAAGCCAGCAGATTAATAAACTGGCATGCATGAACTACCATTAGCCAAAACTTTGAGAAAAGGTAAACCCTTTGCACCAGCTTTGACTGCTTCACTATAGATATTGCCCTTCTTCAGTACTGTATTTGAAAATTTCTGTGCACCAGAAGGTACACACAATGCTTTAATCATGCCACCGTTTTCTAAAGCATCTGTAAATACCTTGAAATTGCATCCTGAAAATACTGAGCTAACCTGCCATTCCAACATATCATCATGACCAAAGTTATGAGAATATAGAAAGCTGGTTTTACATAACAATCAAAATGAGACTAAACAACACTGAGCCTTGTTAGGAGTATACTGCATCTATCACAAAATAAAAAGAACCAGCACCATCAATTTACAATAGATGTAATACCAATGATATTAATTCTATCTCAGCAGATAGCTTCAGTGTAACTCACCTAAAAAATGTTACATTCTATCAACAAAGCAAAAAAGTAGTTCTACTTACTTTATATTCCAGGAGAGCTTCCTCTTAAAAGATATTACTGATTAATGTCAATAAGCATGTAGAGCATGTACCTATTGATTAGCAGAGCTATCAATATGGATTACTTGCTCAAACACTCGATTTCTTGAAAACGAGATGGATTACATCCATAGAAACATCTTCTAGTTGTAGAACTATCCGTGTATTAGCAACTGAAGATTCTGTACCTTTTGAATAATAGAATACATTGACCCAGAGCTATGTGACCAGAAGCAAGAAGGCTCTAGGCTCCATGGTATTGCACAATCAATACATAGAAACCTGTTCAGATATATGCTTAAGCTAGCTCTAGTTGAAAGATGGACTGGAGAATAGACTGATTCTTTGCTTCTCCAAACTACAAAAAAGATCAATAACATTGTTGTGAATCCTAAATTTTCTTATTTTCAGCCATAGTGACTAAATAAATTGGACTCTATAAGAACTCTATCCAAGTGGACACCAATTATTACCAGTATCTCACCCGCTTTCGCACTACACATTGAATGTTTGAACTACTTAGGTAAGCCAGCATGACATATGCATAAATAGAATACCTTTCATCTTACATATAAGGAATTGTATATCCAAGAAATTAACAAATTATGAAAAAGAACATATTATGTTCATGCCCATTTTTCCTAGTTAACCAGATGAATAAGAGGTCAATACTATGAGGAACCATGTGTAATCAAATTATATCTCAGCAATATGCACTTACATCTGTTAATTCCAAACTAAAACGAAGATCAGGCCTGTCCGATCCATAACGTTTCATTGCTTCAGAATAGGTAAGTCTAGGGAAAGGATTTGGAAGCTGAACTCCTGCTATCTTTTCAAATACCTGACATGATAAGAAATGTATCCATCAGATCTGCAGAAATGACAAATTGCATTAGGTCAAATAAGTACATAAACAACATAAAATGTAAAACAAATTAAAGTTCATAAGTAAAAGCGATCAAAAAGGTAGAAGAAAACACGTACAAGCCTAATTAACTTCTCATTGAGACTCAGCATGTCCTCCAAAGTTGTAAAGGCCAATTCCATATCAAGCTGTGTGAACTCAGGTTGCCTATCTGCTCTCAGATCTTCATCTCGAAAACACCTTCAAAAACAAGTGTTGGCTAAAAATAAAAAAGATAAGGAACTTTGAAAACCAAATTTTTAGTGGTTCAAGTGACTATCATTATAGATTATACTAGTAACTTCTTTTGCTGATAGATAATTTGTACTCGGGAGAAACAATAAGCCACTTTAGTTACAGGGCAGTACTCTGCTACAAGATTAATAACAGAAAGCAAACTTTGCTTGAAAAGTATAACTAAAATGGGTTTAAATTTATTCTAAGTACACTAGTAGGGTGAAATGTGTCAAAGGACACAAAATAGCTAAGGCTAGACAACCATTAAAATCAGGAGAATATAAGATGTGTGCAACTCTGTGGAACAGATACAAGAAATTATAGTCATTCTTTGGAAGTTACCTTGCAATCTGATAATATTTCTCGAAGCCAGATACCATTAGCATTTGCTTGAACAACTGTGGGCTTTGAGGTAAGGCATAAAATGTTCCTGGCTTCATAAATTAAAACAAAAGCAAATAACAAAATCCTTATATGTGGAATGTAGCATGTATTCAAATGTTAGTGAAAGGGTAAAAGACATCATCGACTCAAACCATAACAAATGAAATTATGGCATACAGCTAGGTGTTGGTTACTAGAATGAGTGAGCGTTCTAAAGTCAACAGACACTATAAAAGATATAAGATTTAGTTATACTTGACTTTGATTTAAAAAGTCACAATACTCAGAAAAGAGTCCTAAATTCTATGGAGTACAATAAATAACACCTTGTACATTGGCATGTATGTCAAGGTTTAATTTTAGTCAACTTTGTTAAAGAAGTTACATATTTGCATGAGATTCCTAAACCTGTGCAATACAAAATAGCTACCAAATAAATGACAGCCATCTGTGGATCATAGATATCAAAAATGTAATTGAACTCATTTCCTCATCCAGTGAGATACTATATATACAATAAGAGTAACGAAAGAAATGCAAATAAGCCAGTTTCTAAATCGTCCCATATGCACAGCAAAAATCAGTCAAAAGCCTGGCTGCTTGAACATGGTTCAGTTTTCCAAGCCGGTAATAAATGACAATTTTCCTTGGGCCAATACAACCCCCATGCTTCATTAGCCCATATTGCTCCACAAATAATTGCCAGAGACTCATTTTGTTTCAACCATCTATATACAATTATACACGTTTTTAAGCAGAATGCATCACTTTATAACAAAACACCATGTACAATCAACATCTTTTATCTTCAAAATTCTTGATGTTCAAGGGCATCAACAATCTCCATTCCTTATAATTTTTTCACAATTTTTGTTGACCACAAAAAGCATGCCTTGTCAAGCAAAGTATTAAGATTTGACATTATAATCTATAAAAAGAAAATAAATTCTAGAGTTCAATGAAAGCAACAGAATATATAAACAATAGATTACTAGCATACAGAAGAAAACAAAAAGACCACATAAAAAGTTAAGTTTTACCTGAATACGTGATGGCACAAGATAATCACGTGCACCTTCAGGTGTCGACCGAGATAATATTGGAGTCTCAATCTACCTTATGACCCAAAATAAGACAATTAACCAGAGGTGACCAATTTTATTGGGGAAAAAAAGCATCAGTTACATGACAGTAATGCAACTAAAGGCATCAGTTATATGTCAGTTATGCAATAATGAAGAACAGATTCGCTAAATAATAACATACAGAAGGATTCAAGTCTTGTCATGTCCAATATAACTCTAGCTAAAAGTATCCTAGCATTAGTTTTTGCCTAAATTAGGGTTTTGAAGTAAAACGGGCAACATAAATGATTGTTAATTTAATCCAAAAAGCAACAAAGTAGGCTAATGACAAAATTTTATGCAATAGAAACTGCATTTCTTCACTTCAGGTTAATTTGCTTCAAAACTTAGGCATCCAGTCCATTTCAAACAATGCATTTAATTCAATGAAATGTCCATCAGGAGCATTGGTTAGGACCTCCTCGTGAATGTGTTTTCCACCACATGATAATAGTGGTTATCAACTTAAATATCACAGTTTTGGCCCACTCAGGTATGATGTGTTGTCTGCTAAGTCTATCTGAAAAATATATGCAAGACAGAGGTTTACTTTTCACTGCAGTATAGATATAAACTGAAAGGAAAAGCTACTACCTCCACAAAATCATGTTCATCCTCCAGAAACTTCCTGATGAGCTTCACAACTTTATGCCTCAATCTCAAATTGAATTGCATTTGTGCACGGCGTAAATCAAGGAACCGATATCTGAAACAAATTTAAATAACTTTATATTAGGGTATTTGAGTTAGATATCTAATAACAACTTTGACATAAGAATAAAAACAGCTCTACTTAAACATGGCGAATGCAATGGGTGAGAATTTTAAATGACTTCATGTTGAAATATTGAAACATAGCAAACCAAAAAAGAAGACGATACATAAAGGAATAGCAACATCTAAAGGGTATGATCTCAAAAGGAGAGTTACATAAGAAGCCTTATGAAGGAATGTGATTAGTGTCCCTTTTCATATTTATTTAAGAAAATTAGCATGTAATCTGAACGATTTAAATACATGCAAGGAACTAAGCTGCAAGTGGAACTACTTTGAACATATTTCATAACCTTAACCTGAAACATCACTTGAAAGTCTACTGTTGTAACCAAATACCATGAAATTTTCTAAACAAAGATAGGAATCATGGCAGAATCATCTTTCTACCAAGTGAGGATCCATTTCTCATTTATGTAATCAATACAATAACAGAAACATATAAACACGTGTTAAATCGGAGAAGTTTTAATGTTGGTATAAAAGCAATAAACTTTAATTAACTACCTTAATCGGATTTCTTCTGTTATGATATCCTTTACGTTGTCTGAAATGGTAACTGGAAAAGGCAATGCACGATTTACAGGATTTAATACAATGACATGCTCTGCAGCAACCTGTTACACCAAAGGGAAAACGTTTTACAATTGTCAGACAAAATATAAGTAAGAGCACAGTCCTCTGCAGTAAAACATTTTCACCACCCTATGTAAGAAAGTTTTCTTCTAGTTGATTTCACAACAAACATATAGAAGATGGAAGAATCAATCAAACATCTGAATAGTCGTTAACTGTGTTGAATGATAAGAGAGCGTAAAAAAGAAAAAAAAAAGTTTTAAATCATCAGCAAATATAACAAGGATGCAACAAACTCCCATTGTCATTTAAATAATCATATCTAGAATCTTAAGAAAGAGTAATTTTTTCAAGGATGCAACAAACTCCCAGCACCTCTAATTCCCCAACTATCTAGAATCATAAGATTTTTTTTTTAAAAAAAAACATTTTCTTTTAACCCGTCAACTAATAAGACCAATATGCAACAGACTCCCGGCACCTCTAATTCCCCATTCATCAGAATAATCATTAACAATCTAGAATCATAAGATAAATCTTTTTTCAGGAAAAGAAAACATTTTTAAGTTCATCAACTAATATAACGAGAATGCATTAAACTCCCGATACCTCTATATCCCCAGTCTTCATCTTCTCGTTCACAGACTCCTGCGGCCTAGACAGCACTGTCCCCTCTACAGCAACCACGTACTCTAGTCTCAGCTTGTTCGCAGTCGCATAAGCTTCTGTATACTCGTTAGGAAGTGTTGTAACCTGTAGAAGAGTCCAAGTGACGGCATTAATAGATTGAACAATTTTTTTCTCCACCACGAGAGATGAATTGAAAAGGCACCGTGCAAAATGGAATATACCTGAACGATTCCGGAGCTGTCTCTGAGATTGAAAAAAGTGAGGCCACCGTGAATCCGGTGGAGGGCGACCCAACCACAGAGCCTGACTCGTTTACCGACATCCTCCGGCCCTAACTCGCCACAATAGCGCGTTCTGGGAACCCATAGGAGCGTGGAAGCGGAGTTCGGGCCAGAGGGGAGATTAGGGGCTACGGTTTCGGCGGCGTTAGGAGGGGGAAGTGGCGATGAGGAAGCCGAGGGCGAGGGGAGAGAGGATATAGGGGAAGCGGAGACTGGTCGGACGTGAGTGCGAAGACGAGGATTGAAGAAGCGAGAACGAGAGAAGCGGACGAGGCGAGGGGAGAGGAGGAAGGGCGACACCGCTCGAAGGACGGCGGCCGCCATGGACGGATGATGTCTCGAGGATTTGAGATGCCTTTCGGCGTGGTGGCAAAATGGCAATTAGTAGTAAAAAACTGCGAAACTCGTTTGTCAACAAAGAAAATAACTTAGCATTTATATTTTCTGTGCGTGAAATATCGTGTTTAAAATCTTACTATTTTATTAAACATATCTTTTAATTAATTTGTTAAAATCTAAAAATAAATTATGTTAATATTTTTTTTTGATGCACTGAAAAATAATTTTAATATTTATTAATAATTTCAATTAAAAATCAATGTATTATTAAAAAATTTTCTCATTAATCAATCATACATTTAGAATTTGAGATTTAACTAGTATATTATTGAAAAAATTTTGCATTATAATTAAGAATCTAGTATGCAGAGTATTAATGAAAATTTTTCTCATTAATAGGTATTGCATTATCATAATTATTTTTAATCTCACATCTTAGAATTCATAATACTGCAAGCAGAAAAACTTCTATTAATATTTTAAGTTGGCGACATTAGAAAGTTTCACAGCCTTTTAGCTAAGATCAAGTGTTGTATCTATTTTTATTAGTACAATATTTGATATAAAAAATTAAAAATAATTTTTTATGAGGGAGAGTTTGTTAGTTTGCTTGGGGTTCATATGCACGATGACTAGTATAAATTATATTTTTATTATCGTATATTTGAATTGGGCAGTAGATCGGCTTTATGGGCTACAGGCCCAACATTTAGCAGGCTCCCTGGACTGCTAGCTTTATTGGAATAGATAAGCACGCCAAATGAATCACCAGTCTGTTTCAATGTATATGCATGCTAACACAATCCATTGTCTCTACTTTGTTTTGAATCATGGAGAAACAGTGATAAAGAGTCATTGAATCCAATGTTCTCATTAATAGAGCTTCATTAAAAATGACCAAAGTGGTACAATACAAGATATGCATCAGCACCAACAGAACAACTTTATTGCAAAAGTATCAACTAAAACATAACACATTGTGATCCAAAAATACATAATGGCAGGAATTGATAAGTTTATATTAAACCTATAAAAGGCACAGCAAGACTAACAAAGCTGCCTCTGAGTTCACTTAAATAGCGTCTCACTGTACTCCCAAAGCTTCCTTGCTAATGATTCATTTCGACCATTGGCAGTTGTCTTTTCGATGTTGCAGTCGGCGAAGTATTTACCATTGATGCCCTTCATGCTTGGATGCAATGCAACGTAGCATGTAGTTGCTGCTCCCTGTGAATATGCAAGGTACATAAAAAAATGTGATGCACAAGCTTTGAGTGAAACAATACAAACCGACGAATGTTAAAGAATAGGTGTGAACGAGAGAGAATAAAACGCTCATCCTTTTCTTCTTCTTCTTATTCTTATTATTATTATTATCCTTTTAAATAATTTATTCTTAGATTTTGAATGTAATTAAAAATACTCTTTATGTTTATATTATACTCATTTTAGATATAAAATACTCACTGCCATTAGTAAATCCTATTAATTTTGCCTCATTTAAGTCCAAATTATTTTAGACCCGGAAGGAAGAAGATATATATTTGAGATATTATTTAAAAAATATTATATTATGAGAGATAAAATACTAGAGTTGAAATCAAAGCATAAAAACCTGTTAAATCTAAAGCAAGAAAAAAAAACAAGCATAAAAACCTGATGTAATCCATTATATATCAATCAAAGAAGCACCAATTAATTAAGAAGTTGCTTATGTTGTAGAACAATTATCTTGCAAGGCAAGCATACCTGAGGTATACTCTTCCACAAGACACAAGTTGTAGCTCTTAGCACGGCTGCAAGCAAAAGAAATTATCGAATCTGAGTTTAACACCTTTATAAATTCACTGAAATTAAAGTTCTAAACTCAAGAATTTGTGGGTTTCGGAAGCACACCGACAAAGATGGTTGAGTGTCTTCCCAAGTTTGTCTTAATAAGACCAGGATGAACAGAATTTGCCGTGACATTGGCACCCTCTTCCTGATAATGAAACACGAAAATGTTGCAAACTCGTGAATAACTAATTAAGAAGGCAAGTAATTCCAGATGATATGTATAACCGTGATAAAAATTAAGAATTGTCGAAAGAAAGGCAGATTTGGATATGACTTATTATCTATCTTTTTTCTGGTTTTTTCTTTGTCATAATTTTTACAGGCTACGCATGGGAGATATTACTTTGATAAACAAAGAAACAGACTGGAGAACTTAGTGATACCTTCAAGCGCCTAGCAAGCTCATTAGCGTGCAATATGTTTGCCAATTTGGACTGCCCATACGCCAACTTATCATTGTATCTGTAAAGCAGAACAAAAACAACAAATTGGGACTAATCAGACAAATCGAAGAATCACCCGTTTATGTGATCAAGACTACTTTTGATGAAGAAGAGAATGGATCTCCAACGCTACATCCATTTGCCGAATTGACAATGTCAACTTACGCAGCCTTGTCGTTGATCTTGTTGAATCTTATTCCTCCTCTGTATGTCGTGAGGTGAGCTGCAGAAGACAAGTTCACTACACGACCTTCCATCCCAGTTTTATCCGCTGTGCTTTTAATTTTCGGAAGCAGAAGATTTGTCAACAAAAAGTGACCTGAAACCAAGAGAGCAGTCGGTCATACTACTTGGTAAAACAAAAACTTGGAAAGCTCACCTTGAGTGTGAATACTAACGGTCCAGTAAAATTCAACTTCGATCAGTAAATGGCACATATTTGAAAAGCTGAAGAAACATACCCACATGATTCGTGGCAAACTGCATCTCTATACCATCCTCTGAAAGCTTGAAAGGACAGTACATAACACCAGCATTGTTTCTGAAAACAAATAGAAGTTGTGAGATTTGGCCCCCAACAAATATGAGAAGATAAGAGATATTTATGGATGAGAATCATATCCTTACATCAAGACATTGAGAGGTACATTCATCGAAAGAAATTTGTCAGCAAAGTCCCGCACGGACTTCTGTGAGCTTAGTTCAAGCTGTATAATGTCAACTCTGGCAGATGGAGTGCTCCGTAGAATACTCTGCTTCACACTATTGGCAGCCTCCGTGTTCCTAGCACCAATGATAACATGAGCACCTCTGAGAGCCATCACTCTTGCAGTCTCCGCTCCAATTCCACTGCTTCCCCCTGCATTGCACGAATGCCCTAATTTTAGATCCATTACTGAAGTAGATACAGATGTTCAAATTTGAATCGAATCACTTGTAAAAAAAAATGTGGCAATAGTTCCTTTGTTAAAAAACAAAAAAAAAAAAAAATAATAGATCAAATGGGGGGAACAACTCAGATCTTTGCGAAAATGAGGTATACATTCTAGAAATAGAGGATGACTCAAGGTAGTGAGGTACGAGGTCAGTTAGGGAACGATTCTCCAGATGTAGGGCGGAGTTAATCGTGCGGACGAGTGAAAAACACAAGTGAGTAGGAAGGAGAAACTACCGGTGATGATGACTGTGAGGCCGGATGCGTCGATGCCTTCGGTGACCTGCTCGGCAGTGGAGGCGGATCCGAAGCCGCTTGGCCCGCGGATGCCGGTAGCTTCCCTGAAGTATCCCATTTCGCCGGCGAAGAGAAAGTACGAGAGCAAGAAAGAGTATCAAGGTCGAGCGTTGAGATGAGACGAAGGTGGAGGAAGAGAGTCGCTATTTATAGGGAATTCCGCCGGGCACTGCAAGAGCTCCGTGGAATCGGAATCGAAATCGAAATCGTGCGGAGGCGGAGGCGGAGGCGGAGGAGACGGGATCCGCAATCCTTCCCTTCCTTTCATATCAGGAGGATTTTAATATCAGAAGAACCGTTGGATTGGATTAAAAAATCTGATCCAACGATCCTGATGTGGACGGACGCGGACCGATCTGCTCTCGAGGCGGAGGCGCATGTTATCATGACATGTGAAAGCCGTAATTTATTGTACGCGGATGGGGGAGAGGAGACGTGATTATGGAAGCTTCTATGGGTCCATGTCGTGTGAACGGATTACCACGAGTCAAATTTGGGTACAATTAGCTGTGAGTTTATTGTACCCTAAGCCCCATGGAAGCTTCCAGAAAGTTAAACGAGTGCGCTCCCACGTGGCCAACTGGCTGGCGCTTACCGTGCCCATCCGCGTAATAATGTTGCGGACTATTCTATTGAGATTTAAATACTGACCGAACCAACCCGCTTTTTAAATTAGATTGAACCGGCTTATTTTAATCGAACCGACTCCCGATTCGTTTTTTTTGTCAATTAGTAATATTAATCTGGTCACCGTGATCCACGAGAATAAATATTAAATTTCTGTAGGGGATCTTCTTAGTTCTTATTAAAAAGGCAAAAGTATTACATTATTATGGTGTTAATAAATCCAATAAATAATCTATAAATTCAACAAATAGAAATAAATCTTTTTTTTTGTCACATCTCAGTTTAAACACTCTTATTCTATCTAGTTAGGATTTAAAGGTGAGCATAATCACAGCTGTGAAAAAAAAATTAAAAAATTAAAAATTAAATCGAAACCGATAGCTTATCGGTTCTTATTGATCGGTTTTTGATTTAGATTTTTTTTTATCGATTTTAACCCGTTGATTTTTCAATCAAAATATTAATTGAGGTACTTTACTACTTTATACTTTATACTGATGAGAGGTTCCTGGATGAAACACATTTATTCAAGACTAGTGTTATAATACGATCGAGATTAGAGAACCAAACAAACATTAGAGAACAAAAAAAATCATAAAAGAAATATTAAAAACTAAGCTGAGGAAGCTTTCCACCACTATAAAATTCATCAATGTCCATATATAATTGTTTACAGTATCAGGTGTGTAATAAGTCAATTACAATTCACCAATAGAGAAAATAACAACTTTTATTCCAAAACATTTATTCTACAATATTTTTTCCAATTCTTCTGTCACGGAAGTAACGGTGTTACTTGTGAGACGGCTTCTGTGGGCTCTGATAGAGCTGGTGACGGTGACACGCAGTGGGAACCGGTTAACCGATCAAAACTGGTTCAACTGAATCGATAAGAACACTAGTCAATTAATCGATTCTATATAAATTCATGATTAGAGATTCAACAATCTGCTCTTATATTGGTTCTCAAGTTTTTGTTTCAAATAAAAAGCAAATATTTATCACTCATTTTCTTAACAAAACTCAATTTTAATCTAGTTTGATTTCAGTTTTTTAAAATTTACAAATTAATGGTGAATCTAATCGTTCCCAAAATCTTAATATCTTTATGCAATTGTGTCCATTTGAAATAAATCGGGTATATTTTCTGATCTGTTAGAATCAAAGAAATTAGGATAAAAGAAAGAACAAAGACGTAAATGGTTATACAAAACAATATTATGGCTATCTCATTACAAATATGTTTAAAATACAACACTACAAACTTTACTCCAAACAAAGAAAAAAAAAAAGCCTCAAAGCTCAATCCATACAACGTACCATCACCGACAAATAATAAAAATAATAAGACCGAATAGAAATCGTACAAGCATCTTCCTTAGTTTGACTTATTAACTAGTTCTTCACTGAAGTCCCAGAGCTTCTTTGCTAATGGTTCATCTCTGGCCTTCGCACTTGGCTTCTCCAAGTTGCTGTCTGCAAAATACTTCCCACTCACTCCCTTCAAACTTGGATTCAATGCCACATAGCACGTTGTCGCTGCACCTTGAGGGATGTCCTTCCACAAGAAGAAAGTGAAAGCCCTCAAAACAGCTGCGAGCAAAATTATGTTACAAGTCTGAGATCAAAAGCTATCACTTTGAAAGAAGGTTAGCCATTTATTTGAAGGGTTTAAGTAGCATACTAATGAAGCAGGCTGCATGTCTCCCTAAGTTTGTTCTGATCAAACCAGGATGAACAGAATTTGCGGTAACATTCACACCTTCTTCCTGTTAACAATCAATATTGTTCATGAGGTATGCTCCTTTTTTTTGTTGCATCTGGAGTAGACAATGTCGACGTACCTTCAAACGTCGTGCGAGCTCGTTGGAGTGCAAGATGTTAGCCAACTTGGATTGCCCATAAGCCATCATATCGTTATATCTGAATTAGAACAAGATGGCAGGCACCATCAATTATTGTTATCAAGAACAACTTCTTCTTCCTTTCTTTTATTGCCAAATTGATGATATAATAACTTACGCTTTCTTGTCATTGAGTTTGTCGAACTTGATTCCTTCGCTGTAAGGCCCAACGTGAGCGACTGAGGATAGATTCACGATGCGGCCTTCAATTCCTGTCTTTTCCGCAGTGGTTTTCAGTTTCTCAAGTAGAAGATTTGTCAGCAGGAAGTGACCTGATATTAGAAGGACCATGTTAAACTCATAATCCTGATGAAGCTCTGAGTGAGAATGCTAAGGATAATAATAATGATAATAAAAATACCGAGATGATTCGTCGCAAACTGCATCTCTATTCCATCCTCTGAGAGCTTGAATGGGCAGTACATCACACCAGCGTTGTTTCTGAATACGAATCGAAGATATAAACGTCAAGATGAACCATGAGAGCACTCGGCCACGAGAAGCTATGCTGTTACTTTATTTACATCAAGATGTTGAGAGGGAGATTCATGGCGAGGAATTTCTCGGCAAATGCTCGGACAGATTTGAGCGAGCTGAGCTCAATCTGGATGATGTCAATTCTAGCAGATGGAATGCTGTTCAGGATGTTCTGCTTCACGGCATTGGCAGCTTCCAAGTTCCTTGCACCGATGATGACATGGGCTCCTCTCAGGGCCAACACCCTTGCCGTCTCTGCTCCGATCCCACTGCTTCCGCCTGGTCAGCAAGAACAGATCAAACTAGGGTTTAATTTGCGAACAAAGATTATTTATGTACGACATCAGTACTGAAGAATCAAAATTTTCGGACTAATGATCAACTTCCTTTCATTAGTTAGAAGGCAAATTGTAGCTTGAGGATAAGAGAAAAATAGGCGAGAAAAAAAGCAGATCTTAATTTCAGCAAACATACACATCTCACTCTGGAACTATCAAGTTAATCTGGAAACGATTTAGGGAAGAGGTATTTCGTGAATAAAGATCCGATTTTTAGGGCCGATCAACTTTCTTTTTATCACTTCGAAGACAAATTTTACAATTAGGATGAGGAAAATAAGGGGAAATAAGTCAGAGAAGAAAAAAAACAGCTCTTTCAAGCGAATAGCTACACATCTCAGACTATTAAGTACCAATTTTGCCCTAGAAATGGCGGCCTACTATGGATTTAGAGCAGGCTTGACTGAATGACTGTGAAAGTAGACAAAGTGGGAGGAAAGGAAGAGAAAGGTACCGGTGACGATGACCGTGAGGCGAGAGGCGTCAATGCCCTCAGTGACCTGCTCGGCGGTGTTGCCGGATCCGAATCCGCTAGGTCCTTTGATGCCGGTGGCTTCCCTCCAGTACCCCATCGCTCCTCTTTCAGCAAAGCAGGCGTCGAGAGAGAGAGAGAATAAGCGAAATCCGATGAAGGAGGAGGAGGAACGAGGCGATGCTATTTGTAGTGGCCTTTGCCTGGCTTGCTCGGTAATGGAGTTCGTGAAGGGTCGATATCGGGTCCGTGCGATGCTTCCGTGCCAAGCATTCGCGATAGTGCCAAAGTTGACGTAACGGGGTAAAGGAAGAACAACGCCTGGGTCAACACGACGACAGGAGCGGAGGCGGCGGCGAATGGTGGTGGGGAAGGGGAAGTCAACAGCGGCGACGATGTTTCTTTTTACAGGAAAAGAACGAAGAAGGTGCTGCCGTAACGAACCCGATTCGAATGGACCTTCTAGAAGGATAAATGCTTCTTTTGTTGGAGCTTTCTAGAAGTTTACTCATGCAAACAGACTTACACTACCAGGAGTATTCTTATTAGGGCTCCATTATTTTAAATAAAGAATATTTCACAATATATTAGTCCATCTCTTTTTATTCGTTTCATAAATACAAATTTATTTCTAATTTAAATTGTTTTATATATTATATTTTTATTTATCGATTATATATCACTCACTAAAATTGATTTAGTTAATTTAAAATAAATAGGTGCTTATTAAGTTTGTAAGATATTTTTAATGCCATATTCAAAATTTGGTAGTCTATCTCTATCCATACAATGTTTCCACTTAGAGGAGGTCCTTGGGGGTATTGTCGTTAATAATTATAAAACAAGATCACGAACAGATATAATCAACTTTTGTTACTTGTTTATATTTCCTTTCAAAAGGAAAACAAAAATGAATAATTAAAGACGAGCAAGTTGAGGGAGTATGACCACAATCACGGGCCACACTGAATCATGTTCAGCAATTACAATTACGAAATGGAGTCACTTGCATTATTTAATCTTTTAAAAAGCTCCTAGAAAATAATTTATAAAAATATTAAATCTTCTCACCAAACCATCTCATAATTTTCATAATTAAAAAGTCGTTTGATCAAGTGTTTCCACAATACACTTCCTAACAAACTATTTTAATAACATGCATGCATGCATATGCTTCAAATCCTAAAAATGCTTTTAATTAAGAATGCAGAAGTAGTTTTCTGAATTAATATAATTCTAGATTTCGACTCAAGTTCAGATTTCTGGATTCCAAGGATGAAATGGACTGATAATTTCACTGGAAATCCAAAATAAAATTATTCTCAGATGATACAAATTATGAAAAAGAGAGACAGATAGAATACAGTAGCAGTTGAATCCCAAGCAGCTGAATTTGGCACAAATGTCAAAGCTGCCGTTCCAGTTCTTCACCAACACATGGGCCAACGCACAAAAAGGTAGCACAACTTGCATTAGAATACTCCTAATCAGATGATGCCGACGTATCAAATTGTGGCAAAATAATGATTAAGTGTTTGCATTATACGTAACCTGTCCAGTTGTAACCTGGATGCTCACAACCACCATTTCTAAAGCAAATGCATTGGGACAAAGCATGCCCCCAGAGAACCTTCTGAAACTTGTAGGAATTCAGAAACCCATGAGTGTTTTCATAACCCTGTCCACAATTTGGCTTCTACTCCAGCGATTTGTCAGTGGGATTTCAAGGTTGTCGTCCAGAAGGAATTTGTACACCTCCCATTGTCTCTCAGAAGTTCTGTGTCTGCCTATTTCAGCCTGTTTATGGCAACATGGAAATAATTAGTTGTCTTTCTAGGAATATTGATGATTAACTATACTGTCAGAGCAAAACGTTTGAAACTTTTAGGCCAAACTGAGACAAAGTCTAGTGTTAATTACTTTTTGGAAGTGTAAAAGGACGCAACAATTGCAATTAACTTACTGAGAAAATGCAGATTCCAAGCAGTTTTAGAGCGAGAGTGACATTGTAAAAAACTCGAGGCCTTCCTATGCCTGACACTTCCACTGGGTTGGCGATAAGGAGTTCGGTGTCTGGGCCACGGTCGACAAGCATCAGTCTAAGGGGATAGAGCATCTCCAATTTCAACCTAGAAGAGATGACATCCTGCTTCTCAGGGTCAATGATCTTCTTGCCATCTGCTTGCTGAACAAAAAGGTCCACCTCTCGAAAGGCTTTCATGTCCGAGAGGAATCGGCAATAAACTATCTATTCAGGAGACAGAAATGTATGGGAATGTTAGACTCAGTGAGTTTGGGGATAGAATATCAGATGAATATACCTAATGCTCATCATTTTTTTTTTCTAAAACTTTTTCAATATGACACAGTTGGCTGAATGAAACCAGAAGCAATAGGATAAGAGTACAAATCTAACACACGAGTAAACTCCATCCAAAGACATTATATGGTACTACTTACCCCTAACTACATATCACATGGTACCCAATTATCCAAATCCACACTTGCAATAGTCTAAACCGATACCAGCCTAGGATAATGCCTATAGGGCATAATCACACGGTTTCATTAAAGCTGGGCCACAGCTTCTAGCAAAAATTCTCTTTCTTTTATCTCCGAAACCACCATGGAAAAAATGCTTCAAGTAAACAGCTAATTATATACTCACATTTTTATCTCTTAGAGCTACTGACAGAACAACTATACAGTATTGCATAACACTACTTTCCTATAATAATTTTACAGAAAGAAATATATCAGAAAAATAGGTCAATTACCTGAATATCACACTCCTTTAAGGTCCTCATGATGTCATAAAGGAGGCCCTTCTGATCTATACACTGAATTTTTACTAAGGTGTGGGAAGGGCTCAAGGAATTATCGATGGTAACATTGGCCTTCTTGAGTTTTTTCGTGTCTGGAATGAGCGATTCTGATGAAACTTCACCATCGCAAAGATTCAAGCTAAACAGTTTTTCAGCAACTTCTGGTGGCAATGAAGAGAAACCTTGCTGAAAATCTTCAGCCAACTGAATCTCACATTTATTGACCGACTCTCCCAGAACTGAAGTTAGTCTTTTGATTGTCTCATCTTGTCTTGGTTGAGTATGTAGGAGTTCCCTGTAGAGACATAGCAATAAGTATACTATTCAAATCCAAGGTTAGGAGGAACACATGATAAGCCTAACAACCATGGTAAGAAAATCATCAATTTGCTATTGGAAATATTTCTCGGTCATAGAGTTGATGGAACATGCAAAGAGCTATAGAATAACCAAAAACCAGACTAATTTACCTATAATGATAGTAGGTAATTGATTGATTATAGCAATTCCTCAAATGAAACTATTATTTATCAAGAGCTAATGGGAATAACTCAATAATCAGCTAACACAGTGTCACATGCTGCATGCAACCAAAGGTATCAAAAAGGGGGAAAAAAGAGCTGGTCAAAGCTACACGTTGGAAGATCAACATTGTTTGAGTGCGCTAGACAAAAAGCAATCAAACGAAAATAGTTACAGAAACAAGAACAACATCATCCACATTAGTTTAGACATGTATTATAGAGACAAAAAAAAAAAAAAAAAGGAAGCCTTTTGGTGTAACAACACTTTAATTGAAAAAATTGAAACGGATGTGAGAACTAACTAAATTTTAAATAGATTAACAGCTAAGAACTGCATCTGCTGGCAATAAGAATACAGACTCAGTGGATGAATACTCACATGCCATCTGTAATAAAGAAGAAATCGATGACTCTGCCATCTGGAGTGGTGGAAACCTTGACTCTGTGAATCAAAAGCTCAAGCTCACCAAGAATTTGAGTAACGTCTACAGCAGATCGAAGATCAATCAAATTGGCATCATCCAACCTGAACAATCTAAGATGAAGTAAAAAATAGTACCGTGCAATAATCCCTTCCGGTCAACAGAGAACAGCTTCAAAAGGTACATTTGAGCAGATGTTGATGTGTTTAATGAATCAAAGTAGAACGGGATAGGACATGATGGGCAGAGACCCATCAAACGAGTCTTCAAATTTTCCCACCGAATGTTGATGGAGGGCGTAACCGGCACCACCCAGAACACCACATAGCACCATTGCCCATCCGTCGAGACATCTTCAATCAAGGATAGCGCAAAAGCACATCAATGGATAAGCTAAAATATCAAAAAGGCAAACACCACCAAGCAAAAAAGGAAGCTTTACAGTTGAATATCCCATATCCTACTCGTTCGTTTCCAACTCGGATTTGAAGCAACAACGCGTAATTGTGGCATATAGAACATCAGAACCACTACAAATTAAAGAAGCGAATTCGAAAATACACAAAATTGGGAAGTAGAACAAAGAGTTAAACGATTGAGAAAGTTAGAAGTAGAACAAACAGCAATAATAAGTTGAACTACGAAGGAAACCCGTAACCCCAAGAAGCAGACACTGTGGGAATCGCACGAGTGCTGTTAGAGCACACGATTTTACAAAGAAGAGAAAGAAGATCGATCGAGCAGAATAAAACTGAAACAAAAAGAAATCGAAATGAAATCGAAGGGAGCCAAACAGCCTTTATTCACCTCCTCGGGTGATGCAGAGACCGAACTCGAGGATAACTCGGCAGAGGTTGCATCCGAGGCCGGTCTGGTCGGGGCAATTGACTGTGACTATGCTAGGCTTGCCGGTGCTATTCCCTACTTGAATCACTACCACGTCCTCGCTCGCCATCCCCATAACCGCCGCCGCTGCCTCCGCCGCCGGCTCCCGATCCTCCTCTCCAGTCTCAAGTGCTCTCCCGCCGTGCCCTATATAGCCGAGCCTTGACTACGTCGTCACCGCTGGCTACTCGCCGCGTCACCGCGCATATCCTCCACGTGGCAACCAGGCAGTCGTAGGAACATTGCACCTGGCAGGGGGTTTCGTGGTCGATCTCCGCCGTCGATTCAAAGTTCACGACAGAAGGTATGAACACCGTCCGATCGGGTGACTTAACCATCAGATTGGACGGTCGATGTGAAGTGATGTGATGGAGATATGGTGTCGAATTATGATACCCTATGCGGGCCCCGCTTTTGCGCGCAGAGCTATAGTGTCGTACGTGGGTTCCTTGTTGTGTAGCTATTTGTAGGGACGGATGTCTCTCAAGGTATTATAAAGATATGTCGGATCCTGCTTGGACACGTTATTGAATCCAATAAAATAATGGATCCAAAAATCCAAAGAACATGTGGATCCAAATTGACCGCTGGAATTATATAAGGGATTGATTGTTTCGATCATAAAGGGGGGAAAAACAAAATTGCTACATAATTTTGGTAAATAATTAAGATAAAAAGATGAAATATGGTAAATTCGAAAAAACAAGAGGTGCTTTACGATCAAGTTCCCGTTTAATATGTCTGTACAATTGGGCTCGGATCCGAATCCGAATCCGAATCCGGATCCAATAAATTATTGGACTTTTAAGGAAATTAAAGTTCATTACGGCCTATGAGCGACGACAGATCGAGCGGAATGCCTCTTTATCGGAATCGAGGAAGCAGAGTCGCGAGGTCTGGCTTTGGAGAGCGAAGCCCTAGAGAAGAGAAGGGGCGATAGAAGCGATGAGGAAGTTTGATCCGTGGCCGGTGTTCTTCAGGAGGGGATTCAACCGCAACTGGCCCTTCCTCGTTGGATTTGTCGTCACTGGAGCCATCGTCATCGAGTTCACCGCTGGCCTCACTGGTTCGTCCTCCCCTTCACGATTTCTTATATTTTTTGTATTTCTTTGATCGCTAAATATCTCCGTGAGTTTTGAATTCCGTGCCTAATTCTCAGAGGACGCCAAGAACTCTCCATTCGTGCAGGAGCACAACCGGAAGTGAGTAGATCTTCTTCATCCCTGACTTATAAATAATTGCTGATTCGTGCTGTGATCTCATGATTATCTCTGTTCTCTCATTTTTCTTCTTAACGATTAGTTTTAATTGTTTGGTAGTCTTATGGCGTGCCTTATATCCCGTTCTTTGCCGTTTGAATGAACGATCGTTTATTATATGCGTTTATCAGCTTATTTGATAGCAACATTTTAATTTTGAAATTAAATGTGAACCATGCTATTATTGATCAATAATTTGTATTGTTGGAAGGATCAAGTAGAGATTCATTTACCTTGATGTTGTACACATCGTTAGCACTCATTTGTCCTCGACAGTTAACTTGAATTCCTAAAAAAGTTAAACCTACAAAATATAAGTCATTCCTAAGATCAAGGTATTCTACGCCATTTATCTGCATCACAAATTTAGACTAGAAAGGAAGGTTGGTCAATTTCCCCCTAAATGAGACCAAATTATGTAAATTTAATTTTTGTTCAATTTTAAGTAACCGCCAAGTCAAACAAAATTAATGATAGTTTAGGTCAAATATTAGGTATCCTACAGAATGCACGGTTGATATTTTTGTTCCTATTTTGCTAATTTGGGTATTGAGTGTTGCATTGATCATCTAAAGAACAATTTTCCTTATTCATTAGAGCTTCTGCATTAGTGAATTGTTAGAGTGTTATAACTCAAGTACGAGTGTTAAAACCAATGTAGCACGACGTTAATGACAACATGGCTTTGAATTCGTTCAAGCACTTGAACGCGTTCAAAACCATTTATTTATAAATAATAATAAAATAAGATTTTATTTATAAAAAAAATCAAATTAAACAAAAGGAAATTGAAACCAAACCAAAGTGAAATAAACCAAACTAAATCAGAATTAAATTAAAACTAAATCAAATTGATATTACGACTTGAATTGAATTAAATTAAAATTAAATCAAATCATATCGGAACCAAAAAAAATTTAATTATTTTATCAAAAATTTAAAAATTTAAAACTATAATTTTCATAATAAATGTATT
>JBBPFP010000044.1:5540670-5556454 GCA_037974795.1 Kaempferia galanga | reverse complement strand
AATAAGTTGAACATATATTATTAAAGGTTCGTTTAATTAAATGAGCTGTTCAAACTTATTTATTTAATTAATCATTTGTATATTGAATTAAACATAAATAAATCTTACTAAGCTGAATATTAAATTTATTCAATTATTTATGACCCTAATTAAAATTAGTTGTTTTCGTAGATGTTTCTTGGCAAAGAGTCGATGGATGATTAAAATGGCAAAAAGGCAAAGAACATAACGAGAACGAAGCACGTGGCTGTCGATTTCAAAGGTTCAATAATTGTAAGTCTCCCCTGGTACCTTTTCTGCTCTTTCACATTAAAATTGTCCTTCCCAGAAGTTTCTTAGCAAACAGCCAGAACAAGCAGGATGAGCACAATCCACCTTATCAGCCCGCACGGGTGGATAAGCTCGATTAGTTTGACCAGCTCGCTCAAATCCATCCGTTGGCCAACTGACCTAATTCAGCAACTCGGTTTGATAGACCTATTAAACCTTTTAACTCACTAACTCATTCCAAGGATTGAACAACATATGAGGACGAATAAAATGATTTCGATTATTTTGCACGGTTTATATCATGCCTAAACATCATAAATGAGGGCAGCAATGTGCCATCAACCTCACCTTTCAACTAATCAACAAGAATCTTCATGTTTTAAAAGAAGCCAATTGTTTGCTCAAAAATCTTCAATTGGTGCCACTTGTAAAATTTTCAATGGTTATGACCAATAATCAGGTGACTTGGAGCACACAACCAGATGACTACGAAACTTCCAAGAATCTGCAAAGACGACTAACATTAACAAATAACAAGAGAGAAGCTTTGACCAGCGAAACCTAGAGCAATTGTTCATGTTCATGATCATGACCATTACTTGTTTGGTAGCAACAGTTACGAAGGAAAAGGACAATTCAATGAAAAATAATTAAAGACTTCTGCTATAAGGTAGTTGAGAAGACTTTTGCAACAGCTCGCGGGTCTCCTAATACTTTTCTATATCAAAGCCAAGACCAAGGAAGAAGACTTGCTACTGAAAAATTTAAAAATTCAGAAAATAAACAGATAAATCAATCAAGTTGCACTTCTAATGACATAAGTTGTTACGTATGTGATAACATGTAAGTGTGATTTCATCAAAGCTAGATTAGCCTAACTCAAAATAAGGGATAAACAATGACTTGTTTGACTTTTCTCCTCCTGAAGATTATATCAAGTTCAGTAGCACCGAATTTCTGACCAGCCATGTCCATGTCCATGCCTACTTGCTTCTGATTCTCCTTTCAATTCCAGGGAATCAACCTCCTCCTCTCCACCTTCAATTTATCACCTTTTGCTTTCGATGGAGTTTCTTACTGCTGTTGTGCCACTCCTGGCTTCCAATTTGGCTCACATGCGCCAGGAGTTGCAGACGGTGTACGGCCTCCATGTCGAGCTGATGGGAAGGCTGCAGAACTCCGTCTCCATGATTCAGACCGTACTGAGCGAGGCACAGGAGAGCGAGCAGAGCAGGAACGCAGTGCAACACTTGCTGGCCGAGCTCAATCAGGCTGCGTATGAAGCAAATGATGCCTTGGATGATGTTGCAACGGAGCGGCAACGCTGCCAGCTGATCAAATACGCATCGGTACGCAACTTCCTTGCCCCTGTCAATCCCAAACGTGAGAAATTTAAACGAGAAATAGGTATCAGACTGAGAGAGATCGAAAACAGGCTAAGTTACATAGCAAGTAGATGCCCCTTGCACAATTTGCACAGTGGATCGCCAAGGCTGTATGGCTACCAGACCACCTCACTGAGTCCTCCATGGCTCCTTGGTCGCGAGCACGACAAGCAAAAGCTAAAAGAATTGTTGATGCCGTTGAATGACGTAACTGGTTCGGGTGTCTCAGTGATTCCAATCTTTGGGATGCCTGGTGTTGGGAAGACAACACTTGCACGACTAGTCTGCAACGATGAGTCTGTGAAGGACCACTTCGAGCTCAGGCTTTGGGTTAATGTGTCTCATGACTTTGACTTGGTGAGGATCATGAGGGCCATCATTGAATTCATAGATGGATTTCAGTGTGATTTGTTCACCCTCAACGATCTTCAGAATGAACTTACGAAGAAGCTGAGTGGAAAGAGATACCTGCTTGTCCTGGATGATGTTTGGCAAGAAAGCCAGGAGTGGGAGAGGCTCAAAAGCTTCTTGTACTCTGCTGATGAAGGAAGCAAGATACTAGTGACGACTAAAAGTGAGCAGGTGGCTGCTTTCATGGCAACTAATTCACCTGCTTACCACTTGGAGGGCTTATCAAGGGATGCCTGCTGGTCTTTGATTTGTCAGTATGCATTTGCTCGAGATCCCAGTGCAACATTTGCACTAGATGGCTATAGGATTCTTGCTGTCAGCAAATGCAAAGGTTTTCCTTTGGCAGCTATTGCTCTGGGCCAAAGGCTATTCAGAGAAACTGACAGAAGCAAGTGGGGGGCAATTTTGAGAAGCAACTCATCGCCGTTGCCACTGTCATCGGGACTTTCTGGTGCCGATGGAAGTGTTATGGATGCATTCAGCTTAAGCTACCAAAACTTCCCTCAGTATCTCAAGCCATGCTTAGCCTACTTCTCCATGATCCCTAAAGGTTCTGAGTTCGAGAAGGACTTCATCATTCAATTGTGGATGGCACAAAGCTTCATCCAAACACGAGGAGATGAGCAAGTGGAAGACATTGCCAATGACTATTTTGATTCCCTCATGCAGAGCTCATTCTTGCTGTACTCACGTTTCGATCACAAGAGCCGTCACCATAGGTACATGGTGCACGATGTCTTCCATGAATGTGCTCGCCGTATTGCAGCAGACGAATGCTCTAACATGGAGCCTGGCATGGATTTGCATGTCGCAGCCAGCCTTCGCCATTTATCGGTGAACTATGAACAATTTGCAGCGAGTTTCCCTTGGTTTCAGGGCCACAGCTATCTGTACGAGGAAGTGTACAAGTGTAAAGGCTTGCAGTCACTGCTACTGATTGGCAACTCCACAAACAGCCCAACAATGGCGGTTCCTGATGATCTTGCTCAGAAACTTAGTAGCCTGCGCACTCTGATGCTCACCAACTTGTGCTTGAATCAGTTGCCTGAATCAATCGGCGATCTGAAGCACCTGCGCTGTCTCCAGCTACAGAACACAAGCATAAAGAGGTTGCCTGAGTCTGTCTCTTACCTCTACAATCTACAGACCTTGGGGCTCAGGAATTGCTACCATCTGAAAGAGCTTCCAAAGGATACAAGGAATCTGCGCAATCTACGGCATCTGGATCTTCATCTCGATCGAAATTCCAGAATCTCATTGGCACCCGAAGACACCAATACCAGTGGCGAATTGAGATGCATGCCACCAGAAATTGGATCACTGACTCATCTCAGGACACTGCCAAGGTTTATTGTGAGCACAAGGCCCGAGTGTGGTTTATCTCAGTTGAGGTACTTGAACAATCTCCGTGGTGAACTTTCCATTGAAAGGCTTGACCTTGTCTTCAGTGTGGGAGAAGCTGTCGAAGCGAACCTATCGAGCAAGGAACAAATCCACAGGCTAGAGTTGACATGGAAGTACAGTAATCTAACAGAGGCAGTAGCTCAAAGTGTGGGAAATGATAGTAGAGAAACCATACTAAAATACCTCAGACCTCATTCCAACCTGAGAGAGATTGGAATAGTCGGTTATGGAGGAGCCATGTTTCCGACATGGATCGGGGATTCTTCCTTCTACAATCTAGAAACCGTGCAGATCTCCCAAACTCACAATTGTTTGAACCTTCCACCTCTTGGCCAATTACCAAAGCTCAAGTATCTTTTCCTCAAAGAAATGCATGGACTGAAACGCATGGACTGTTCATTTTGTGGCAAAAACAAGACTCGATTCCCAGCACTACAAACTCTACACCTAGAAAATATGTCAGGACTACAAGAATGGTGGGGGGATGATGATTGTACCTTGCCGTCTCTCCGCGAGCTTATGATCAAGAATTGCATGGCTCTGGATCAACTCAGACACAAACTCCCTTCTCTGGAAAGGTTGGTGATTGAAGCATCAAGAAACTTTGTTGGCCTACAAGATTTCCCTGAACTTAAATCATTAGAAGTGAAGACGAACGATGACTGGATATGGAGTTCCTGGCCAGTAATGTCCTTGCTCCCCTCTCTCACTCTTAGTGGACTGCAAAGAAGAACCTTGCCCTTCTACATAGAAGGTCGCCACGCATTAATCCGTCGATTAGAAATCAGCTCTTGCAGCCAATTGTTATCCCTGCCGGATGCTTGGCTACCAGCAGGCCTATCGGACTTCGCCGTCAGACACTGTTCTGAGTTGCAACATCTACCCAAAGGATTGACTGAGCTGAGGGAGTTAAAGCACCTGGAGATTGAAAATTGCAAGCGACTCAAGTATCTTCCAGTTGGACTCAGGAACATGAATTCGCTCACATACCTTGAGGTCTCAGACTGCCCTGGCCTCTTGTGCTTGCCGACGGATGGCTTTCCAGCCAATCTTCGATTTCTAGGCATCAGCAACTGCCCTGAGCTAAGGCAGCAGTGTCAAGGGATGGGAGATCAAGGCTGGTTCGATCTTCAGCATGGTCTCCGAGTGTGGATAGATGGCAGGCTAGTGAGTTTCTCCTGTCATCGCCACCCTCATGCCCCAGAAGCACCAACAACATTTAGGTATAACTCCAATTTAATTTACATCTTTCATGTCCTATTTGTTCTAAAGCTCTTGTCTTCCATTTTCACAAGTTAACAGACCCGTCATAGTGTGAGGCCACCGATGGAAGCTCAAGCAAGTAAATGGGGGTGCCACTGGATAACATAGGAATGGTAGCACCGAGGTTCGATTTCCTGGTTCAGAATTGAGGTGTTCAGCTTCAGAAACAGCAAGTGGAACTGATTGCTTCGTTACATAAACCAATGGCGACATTCATGATAGTGTAATGGATAAGAAGTTTTCCAGCAAATGAAAAAAATGTTGTATTTGTTAGATTATATAATCTGTTAGATTTTATAAAATATAATCTATATAATCTAACAGTATTTACAGATAATTGTTGCAGGACAAGATACCTAAATAGAAGGAACAGAACAAATGATCCCCTTTTTTACTTTCTACTTTGTAGAGGAATACAAGAGAGATCTTGTTGTAGATAGACTCGATTACCTCGGAGGAGAGAGGACAGAGGGAGAGAGGTGGTCTACAGCTCGATCTAGGTCTCTTCCCAAATCGGATCTGGCTGCAGATCCCTCCTTCCCAGGTTCCTCTGCTCGCCTTGAACGGCCATGCAATTTGTCTGCGAACCTACTGCCGGAGAAGGCATTACCTTCGCCGGCGACAGTGGAAGCCAGAAGTGACACTTCGCCGGGGCACAGGAGTCCGTCAGGCCCTCGCGTCCCGTGCGGTTGCAGGGAGTAGCCAAACAGTTCGTTACGAGGGCGCGGACGGTTCGATCAGCACACGATCAGATCAGGCGCTCGGCACTGATCTAACTGATCTAACGGTCCGCACTGTACGGATCAGGAGCGGTCCACGCGAGCACGGACCAGGAGATCCCACATGCTATTTTTATCCTTTGTTTTTTTTAATTGATTAAACAGGCAAGGTCATGTCGGGTTAGGACTGCAGTATGGCTCACTGATAAGCGACCTAGAAATTTAACAGGGTAATGTAGGGGGTTGAACTATAGTATGTCTCACTGATAGACAACCTAGAAATTTAACATCCCTTAATTATAAATTTTATTTAGAAGAAAAATTTTTATAAATGCATTGAGTGCCGTTATCGCTATACTATAACCCAGAAACTTTTTTTTAGTGGGTATTATACATCCACCTTACTGATTAATTTTCACTTACCACCCAAATAAATCGAAAAACACTATATTATTATTAAATCAATCGCTCATGAAAAATTAATTCTTAAATATATGAGAAACTAAAATATCATCTCACTACTACAGGTGCAAATGAGCTAATCCGGACTTGATCAAAACTCAACTCGAGCTCGAAGTTGACTAAGCTCAAGCAGGTTTAATTAGAAATCGAGTCGAACTCGAGCTCCACCTTGAACTGAATCCATAATTAAATATTGACCTTGAGCTTGATTTTAACTCTATAGACTCGAGCAAGCTCACACTCAATTTGAGCCAATATAAATCGAATCAAATTGAGCTCGAGCCTATGTTGACTCAAACTCAGCTCGACTAATTTACAGCTCCACTGACAACTGCACCATCTTCCCTATGTGTACCTTGAACCCTAACCAAGTGAGTAAACAATACATCCCTCTTTATTTTTTATTTATGATTTAAGTTTGCTTAATTATTTTTGGAGCTAAATATCCTCTTTAAATTTATCTATCAAATAAATGTAGAGCACAGTACATTTAGAAATAGATTTTTAAAATATTTATTTTATTTAAAATTTAAATTCTAATTTTTATATTTTCCTTTAAGTATTTTACCACTTGACTATACTAATGGAGACTATTATATCTCTCCTATTTTAATACTATCAATAAATAACTATAAATTGCCCTCGATTGGTGTATTAATTTTTTGTTCCTTTTAATTTCTTCTCTTTTGTTTTCTCACTAAATTTTAGTTGAAGAGTTAATTAGGAGAATTTAGAACAGAAATCTTCTGGAGTCTTTTCTAATCTGACGATTTTGGTTTAGATTCCTTATAAATTTCTCGAGTTCACAGAATTTATGAACACTCGAAACTTGAAGAGATTCATCTCTTCCAACCTGAAACTCTACTGGTTTATGGGTTTTGGGGTTTTGTCAAATGTTGTAGCAATTGTTCTTTGAAGCTGTTTTATGAAGTGAATACTTGTGAATTTTGTATAGGGTTGTCAACAAGTCAACCCGAGTCAAGCTTTGTGGTGTTCAACCTTATTTAATAAGCCAAGTTTGACTTAGTTTCTTTTTTACAAGTTTAAATTTGATTCAAGCTTGTCTTCAGTTTGATTCTTTTGCATGCTATCAACCTCTCAATACAAGTTTATTTGATTGCTTAAAACTTTTATATTTTTAAGTTATTTTAATTGGTTGTTGTGTTTGATAATATAAGCTTGTTCTTTCATTTTAAAAGTTTCTTTGTTTATTTTCTATGTTAATAAGAGTTTTGTTGATGTTCACAAATTTTATTCGTAAACATTACTCATCTGTTCATGCTGGCAAAAGGTGGAATCATGAACACTAACGAGTTGAATATAATGTGTTCAAGTTTGTCATTTAATTTAATGAGTTATTCAAATTGGTTCATTTAATTGATCTGTATTGAACGAACATAAATAAGTTTCTATTAAGTCTAACATCAAACTAATTCACAAATATTTGATTCAATTTATAGCCCTAATTTTGTCACTTCCTCTTTCTTATTCGGCTTGCTTTGGGAATGTTCAGAAGCAGAGGATGCACCTAAAGAACAAGGCTAAGGGGGTTCAATTGAAAGAGGTAAGAACTTTGTGATGTTCCTCATCCTACAGCACAAGACTTGCTACTGAAAAGATATGAACAAATTCAGCATTGTTTATTCTTTTCAGAGGCAGTTCTCTCAAGGCTTGATACTGAAAAGAAATTGTGTTTGATCAAGGCTTGGGAGGATAATGAGAAGACCAAGACAGAGAATAAGTGAGGATTGTCAATATCGAATCATTTCTGAAGAATTATGATTCATTGGTTTTGCCATTGAAATGGAATAGACAGATCTAGTTATGCTTCTTTAAGTTTATGGACTATGTCAGAGTTAGGCTTCCTTATGTCAGAATTGTTGGAGTAGATACTGAGTAACCTACTATAATATGAAAAATTAATTATTTTAATTTAATCAAAATTATTATACATAAAATATTCCTTATTAACTTGGACAAAATTACTTAAAATTAAAATGGCTTTAAAATAGTTGGACCACCTACTTAGGTAGTTGCTATAAGTTGTAATTGAATTCTAAATTTTAAAATCTTAAACTCTAATCTCAAACACTATTGTAGCAAAATATTTTTTACCAACTTGATCAAGATTGTTTAAACTTCATCAAAATCACTCTAAAACAGTTATACTAGCTACTTAGATAGCAACTACTGAGTAGCTGCTACAATATTACAATAGTGTTGTATTAACTCTTACACGTTGGAACAACTAATTGTATCTTGCTACAATAGCATTGGAAATAGGGGTTGTTAAACTGTTGTAGTAGTTACTGAATAGATACTACAACAATATTGAAAGTAAAGATATTCTTAGGATAAACTATAATTTGACAATTTTTATAAAACAGACATCCATTTGACAATTCCTTAAATGTTGAATGCCCTTTTGATTTTTGCCCAATGGAGAATTGGTGGTTAACTTCCTTGCACAATGGAAGTTTGTTGTAAGAAAAAACCGAATGTTCGGTTGATTCGGGAATGTTTATGGATGGTCCTCGCATTGTTGATCAGGGCAGCGAAGAAGCTATCAGCCATTGCTGCATGGGAGAACTCTAGGAAGGCTGCTGTGGAGGCTGAGCTCAAAAGGAAAGAGGTGTGCTACTCCTTCAGTGTAGTAGTTAGCTACCATGTGATGTTGAACCTGAGCAAGTTATATGTGCAGGAAGAATTGGAAAAGCAAAAGGCAGAATTCACGGAGAAGGTGAAGAACAAAATCGTAGCAGAAGAGAAGAGGGCAATCGTAGCAGCTAGGCGTGGGGAAGAGATATTAAGGGCAGAGGAGCTGGCGGCCAAGCACCGTGCCCAAGGGCTAGCGCCGAAGAAGTTTCTTGGTTGCTTTGGCACTTAAAGTTTACTATCGAGTGCAAAAGTGAAGGTGAGTAGACACAAGCTTGATCCTGCTTGTATGGTGTGCTATTAGACGTGCTGTGTGAAGTGTATAGCTGATTTAGGTTGTTTCGTGGTGTATTATTTAGATTGCTATTGGATGGTGAAGTGTGAAACTCTTGTACAATTCATAATTTGTTACAGATGGATTGTGACTAGTTTCCTGCTCAAAATTCTTATTTGCAAGTTGAAATTAATCATACAGAAACCTTTTGTTTGTAGCCACCATTGATTCCAGCATATTTTTAGGCAACAATGAAATTAACCATCACATCTCATGCTGAACATCCAAGGCCTATCATATAAAAAGGGTCATCTGTAAAGGACCGCAACACTAGTTTTTATTAAGGATGTTTCGGAATAACAGCTTAATGATGCCAGATCATCTTCCCTAGTAATCATTTGCAACAGTAGGTGCTGCCATGTTATCATCGGTTTCGTATTCATCATCATCGTCTTTCATGTTTCTCCCGAAAGCAAACGGCTTCCTTCCCATGGAGGTGAATGGCAACAATCCAAAAGCTCTTGCAGTTTTAATTTCCCTGGCGACTTTCCTTTGAGCTTTGGCACTTATTCGCGTCTGAAAAGAAAAAAGTCATCGGCAGAACAATTAGTTGTATCAAGAATGTATGTTGGGAAGTATCTGTATAACAAGTTACATGGTTCGAAATTTAGCCCTTACGTGGCTTCTTTTGATTATAATTCCAGCTTCGGTCAAGAAGTTGGCGAGGAACCTCACGTTCTGCATTCAGCATGCCCAAATTGTAGAGCATGAAAACGGAGACATCTCTTAAGCACGAATAATCAATGGTGCATCGTAAGGCAAAATGATAACTACACGGCTTCAAAATCAGATGAAGGTATTTTTCTACTTCAAACTCTTAACACATGTAATGCAGGCTAAAAGGAATCTAGTAAGTAACATTTAGCATTTCTATTGAACGAATGCTTGATGTTTCTATTGATCACATGTAAAATTTTAAAAAAATGTGTCAAACACTTATTCATCCCCATATCAGATACTCGTACTCAAGACCAAGTAACAAAGTCCACTAACACAAGAGCCTGAATTAGACACCGTTAGTTCCAAACATAAAACTCCAAGTATCAACATAGATATGATGTTGGTAAAAATTAACTGAACTAGTACAAGAATCCCAATACAGTGTAGCTTTTGTTTGAGGTACCAGTATACATGAACACATATATCTTGAATTAGTAGTGAAATTGATTGGGTATCTGCCAAAATAACAACAATTTAAAAATTAAAGCAGGTTTACTATATGCTAGACATCTCGTTGTTTGGCATTTTTACAGTGAAGTGTGAAGTCAAAATTTTAACTATATAACAAAAGTAAAAGGAATATGTAGCTTACCCTGAAATCAGCTTTCCTCAGCACCTCTTTTGTGGTAGTCGTAAACTCTGCTCTTTTGGGAGGCCTTTGAATCCCAGGTTTTGTGAGATCAAGATCCTTGTGGGAAGTCACAGAAAATTTGTGAGAAGGAAACCACAATGAGGGAATAACAGTCTTGGCAATACTTATATCTGGAGCAATAAAATTATAATCCACATTATATGGATGCTATTGCCCCTGTGCAGTGGTGAATTGAGTCTTGAACATAGTGAGGTCCTTGATGTGTCAAGTATATCAAAACAACCTTATATGAATTATTAATGAATGTTAGCTGGCATCCAGGAGATGGCCAGTTGAGGAGCTTTCCAACTGCTAATAACGACAGATGTTTTTACCAAAAAAAGTCAAGCACATGGAACTAATTAGTTTCCCACAAATCACTAGGACCAAAGTAATTCAGACAAATTGGCTCAAATCTTCAAACAAGAGGTATTTGTAACGTTCAGCCTAGCACATACAGATATCCATATATCGAGTCAAAAATGCAAGGTAGTGATTAAAATATGAAATATGGAACGAGAGGGTTCAATGCTACCCAACTGATCTTAGCAATGTCAAAGATGGTGTAGGCATGAGTGCAATTACGCATTAAAAATTGCAGGGCCTAGGTACAAGCAATCCTATTTTTGACTATTCAATAGAAATTGGTATTCCAAGTTCATTTTTACAACCAAACATAGGAATACGTGGTTATTCTATGGGAGCCCATATGGAATAGAATAGCTAATCCTATGAACCAAAGGTAGTATTAAAAGAAATCAGAATATATCCTCAAGTCACAGAAAAAGAGAAACTAGGAAGAGAGAAAAGTGACATCTAAGCATTCACTCTTTGGATAACAAATGCAACAACAATAGTAAGTCATATCTAGAATTTAGATGGAAATAAGCAGTTAGAAAAAGCTTACAGAGATGTGTGAAAATGAGGGAACATAAAGGAAGCAGAAAAGCTTAATGCCATACATATGGATTCCGATTCAGCATGAAATCATCAGATCAATAGAATAATCTTAAGACTCTTCACCAACTTAAGACATCCATAGAGATCAAAATGAGTATTAAAAATAAAAAATATAAACTTAAAATAAAGAGTAAAAAGATTAACCATTAGCTCTTACCCTTAGGGTGTAGGTGTTCCCAGAAAAAAATGTCACATCTGGTCTGAACTTATAATCTTCTTCCTGTATCTCATTGCTATATGGAAAATATGTACGGGCTGCTTTGTCCAACTTTTCATCCATACCATCTGATAGTGAATCAAAACTATTACTTATACCATCTATTATACTGGATCCGTTACCATCATTTGATCTGGGGCCAGTATATCTTTCATGAGCCTTCTCCAGTTTGTCAAGCTTGCGATAAAAAGGACCATTCATTTTGTCATTGCCTGTATCACCAAATAAACGCCTTTCAAAATCATCCGCACTCTCAAACGAAGGACTACTCTTTTGCCCAGAATCTCCACCATCTGTTCAATCCAGCCAACTTAAACGTCAAAATGAGAGAACAAATTTATGTAACTGATAGCAAAGATTACCAATTGCAATTACTTCAGCATCTTGCAAAGCATGAAATAAAAAATGTCAAATATTTCTGGTGGCACATAATTAACATAATAACCATAGTTAGCCGAATCAGTATGGGTATTGAGATTAGTTGATTCAAAATCCTTAATATCAACCAAATTGGGAAGAACAGAAACAAGAAAATAACAAAATCAAATAGATTTTTTTTAAAAAAGAAAAGAGAAATTGGGAATAAATTTGATTAAAATCATCTGAACATTTATAATGTATCAAACAACAGTAGTACTTAATTATATATACTTAATGCTATTAGTTTCAGTTTTATAAGAAACAACAAATCCTTTGCTAACATATTCATATTTATTATTTTAGTAAATAATATAATTACATTTTTATTTAAAATGTCAATATTAACAATCTGTTGTTATGTATTAATAATCCTATACTTCAAGCATTTAGCAATCATAAATTTTACTTATTTTCTTCATAGTTAATATCATAAAAATAATTAATAATATCATAGAGTCAATAAACTAATAGAGGATATTTTATTACAATTACAATTCAATCATTAGTAATAATATCATATTTTCAAAAACTATCAATAATTACTCATAAGAAGGGTAGCCTTAGCCCAACGGTAAAGTTGTTGCCTTGTAACCTAGAGGTCACAGGTTCGAATCTTGGAAGCAGTTTCTTGCAAAAAAAAAAAAAACAGAGCAAGGTTATGTAGAATGGATCCTTGCCCAGGACCCCGCATGACGAGAGCTTCATGCACCAGGGATCCACTGGGCTGGGTTAAAAGGTGCGAAAAATTCTTTGCCAACCAAAGGACCATGGAAGCTGACAAGGTTGACCTTGCTGCCTTCCACTTGGTATGGGAAGCCCAACTTTGATTTGATCAGATAGAACAAGAAGAGCCAGATATGACTTGGAAGCAATTTAAAGACCATTGTCATATCCGTTTTGGGTAGCCTATGAGCAACAACCCTCTAGGAGAGCTAGCAAATCTAAAGCAAACAGGCTCAATAGACTACCAGTGGCAGTTCCAGTCCCACCTCGCCCGAACCCCGGACCTCGGACGTATGGTTCTGCGGGGAACTCTATCTCGAGTACCGTGGAACTATGGTTCCCTTGGTAGGCGGTTTAGGCCTAACCTCCAAGGCTTTGGAAGGGCCACACTCCACGCTGATAGGGTTGTTTGTGGTGGGCACCGGTTGTCGTCTTGTATCTTGAACAATACGAGATAACTCGGCCATCTGCTCCTCTAGTCCTCGTTGGCGGGAGGTGATCTGGTCTATGAAACCTTGCTATTGCGAGGTAAATATTTCCACGAAGGCATCAAGTTTGGATGCGATAAGATCCGTGTCACCGAGTGCAAGATCGAGTCACAGGTTGAGATTCGGATCCAAACTTGGTCATGCAACACGTAAGAGGGGAGGGAGGGGAAAAAGGCTCGTCCTAGACAAAGTCCAAGACCAACCCATAAAGGAAATAAGGAATCAAAAGTAAAAAAGTTAATTAGGCCATTATTTGTTTCTACTCTAACATAGTTAAATTAAGTCATTATTTATTTCTACTAATTAGGCAATAGCTAATTAGGCAGTAGCTGATTTGTTTTATTTGCTTCTGTTTATAGCAGTGTCCAAGAACGGCATCCACCTCGGCATCCACATCATAATGTCTCATTATTTCTAATTTATCTATAATGTTCATCATAGTATATCATAAAATCCTTTTTTCTAACTATTTAGAATACATGGAAACATAAAAGGATTTTTTTTACTTGAAACTTAAGACAAACTTCTCATATAATTCACTTTTTAAAGATGATATAGTGTGAAAAAGATGTCAATTTTTGTTGAATATAAAATTTAAAATGCCTATGCAAATGCAAGTTTATTTAGTAAGCCGTGATTGTGTTGATCAAGATCCTACATAATAAGAGTGAGGAAATATAGAATTGGATTGAGGGCTTGATAGATTGTGGCCTCACTGAACTCATGGTGATGTTGCTAGGTGGTAACTTGGCTGCACAGCTGTGAGCTCACTTGATCTGTCTCAACAGTTGGAGGATTCTTTTCTCTCATTACCTTTCGCATTTCCTTTCTATGTCTTTCTTTCTCCTCCTTTCTCTTCCCTTTCCCTGAAGATATTTTTTCACTATTAATTCCCTCCCTCCTCTATCCGTATTTCAGAGTAAACAATGCTCAAACATAGAACTAGATAGATACACTATAAGAAACATATTGGAAAACAAGCAAAGGCATAGATCTTAAGACGTGAGCATCAAGAGCACTACGACGTCACTAGCACTAAATTGACATCAAGGCATAAGTAAGACTCTTCTTCTTGATGCTTTTTCCTCTTCCTCTTCCTCTTCTGCCTCTTCTTCCACTCTCTCCACTGGTACACTAAATTGATACATGCCACCTTTCACGTGAGCCAGCACAAGTTAGTATGATACCCCTTCTAATTAGGAACCATGTCTCTCTTAAAAAAACAGGTGACACACTTGGATGGTCATGCAAGCCTTTGGCTAGCTTAAAATCACTAATTATCCATACAAAGTATTTCTTATTTTTGGATGCATTATACTGACTTCACAATTGTGGAGCTTGCATTACCAAGACAATCTATCACCAGATATCATTCTTCCATTTCCTTCTACTTGCTTAATACATCACAGAATCACTCAGTTGAAAGTTGAGCTTCTGGGTAAAATTATAGCATTTTATTAGTAATAGAGTCATCCCACAATAGTCTTTATCAAATTAATTATGAGAAAGCATTTGAATTGTTCCAGATAAAAACTAACAAATACAATAAATGAAAGAAGAATAATTAAATTATGTAAAAGCAGAAAAAATCTAAGTGCAACATTATCAATCACAACATTAATATTAAAATGAAGCAAAACTTTGACAATCTGTTTAATAAATTATTGAATTGAATCTTCATTTATTTTCCTCTTCAAAATAACTATTTTAATCATTCATTGTCTGAGGTCAGTTTTAAAACGAGGAAACCCACGTGGGCTTTCAAATCGATTCCCACTGAACGATGCTTGACTCTTCCATCAACCATCTTTTTTCCATTTTTCCTATTCCATCAACCAAAACTCAAAAGTCCAACGAAGGAAAAAAGAAACAATGAACGCATGCATGGTAGATAATCCTATCACAATGATCAATCAAAAAGTTCCATTTTTTAGAAGAACTTCAAATACTAAATGATCGAGGAGACTAACTAGCGATCTTGACAAGTGCGACGGAAGGAACCCTGGGAGAGCTCACCTCCAGGAGAGGCAACTGTACTGTAAAGCGGAGGGAAGGACTGCATCCACCCCAGTTCTCCCAGATCCCTACGACGTTTTGCAAATCAAAAGAACTGGAGAGAAGGCAGAGAAATAGCAGGGGTGCCGTAGTTTTATGGGGATTACCGAGGAGAGGCGAAACAAAGCTTGCTGTGCTGGAGGCCAGGGACTCCGGAAGGCGGAGCACAGAGACTTGGGGCCGACGATGGCGGCCACCGGGTGGATGACGATCGCGCACCGGTTAGCAAAGATATAGAGAAGGATCTCCGCCACGCCATTCGATGTGTGCGAGAAGTGTAGAAGCAAGCCTACGGAGCGGAGAGGACGGTTATAGGGATTAGGGTTTTAAAAGCAAGGTTCAAAGCCCAGGTGCTTTATGATTCGTATTAATGAGATCCTATGGAAAATGTGATCCTTGCCGTCCATATGAAATATACCTAAAGCGGGTGAAATTATATTTAAAAATATAATTATTGTTTAATGTTTTTAATTTAGACTAGTAAGAAATCATATTTTAAAATATAATTATTATTATTTAATGTTTTAAATAAAACATATTAAGAAATACTAGAATTAAATGCAACTATAACGAAAAGCTAAATATAAATAAATTTAGGTGAAACCATTCTCACATTGGATTCATTTATAATTTCTTTTTTTTTCTTTTTTTTTTTTTTTGTAAGAGA
>JBBPFP010000044.1:5525281-5540570 GCA_037974795.1 Kaempferia galanga | reverse complement strand
GAGCCGGAGGTTGATTTATTAAACTGCGTGGTTGTGTTATTTTGCTTAGGCAGCCGGAGGCTGCATTATAAACCGCGTGAATGTGTTGTTGTTTAATTTATTCCGGTCGTGCTGACCGATGTATTATAGCCCATGGGGCATTGATATTATTCCCCGTATAGGGGAGAGGCTGCTCGATTTTCGTCGGACGCCCTGACCTCGGGGCGTGACACAAATTACCAAAATAAAAAAATAACAATGTTATCTCAATTTTAACTTCTTGGCTTGAGTGTTGATATGAAACGATACTTATCGAAATGTTTGACACAACAATATAGAGGTGCTGAGTTGTATCAAGTTTGGGTAATTATCAAAATCATAATTTTCGACTGTTTTGTCCGGTACGGTATATGAGATTTCAAACTATGCTTTGAAATCAATTAGAGTTATTCTAAATTGGTTCAAATTAACTAAATATGGAGTTTTAATGTATAAACTAGCTCTGTATGTGCTTCAAGTAGGAAAAAGAAGAAATAAATCAAGCACACAATAACCATATGAATGCTTGTTGTTGAAAAAGATTGCTCTTTTGTTCTTGTCCAATAGATGAATGATATCCATGGCGCAACGATAAAGTTGCTGCCGTGTGACCTAGAGGTCACAGGTTCGAAGTCTTGGAAACAACTTCTTGCAAAGCAGGGTAAGACACATGTAATAGACCCTTCCCTGGCAGGAGCTTTGTTCACCAGCTTGTCCTTTTTGTTCCTGTCCAATAGATTTTCAGTTTATGGATTTGTCTTTATTTGCACCAATCAGTACCATGCATTTTAGGACTGGAGTTTCAAGCTTTTATCGTTCTATTTAGTTGGATTTACTTGTATTTTCTGATTTTTCATTCAAGTTCATTCTATTTTATCAGTTCAATTGATGCCAATCTTAAAAAAATTATCTGCAGAATGACATTGTCAAGATTCGGAAAGTTTATGATGCATTCTTAGCTGAGTTTCCCCTATGTTATGGATACTGGAAGAAATATGCTGATCATGAGGGGCGTTTGGACAGTGTCAACAAAGTTGTGGAGGTCTATGAACGAGCTGTTCTAGCAGTCACCTACTCTGTTGAAATTTGGCTGCATTATTGTGCATTTGCAATTTCGACATATGAAGATCCTGATATTATCCGAAGGTACTTAATATTATATATTCGTTTGTCATTGAAACTACTATAATTTCATGAGTCTAGTGAGATTTAGCTTTCATTATTTTTCCTAATTATTTGTGCCTCGACGTGATACAGATTTCCCTTTTGATTAGACTATAATTTATTTATTTATTCGGTATGAACTTATTAGTTTTTGACTTTTACTTTTGACTAGACTTTTTTTTATTAGACTAATTTATGCTTATCTTTCAGGCTGTTTGAACGTGGACTGGCATATGTTGGTACAGATTATCTGTCATACCAGTTGTGGGATGAGTACATTAGATATGAGGAGTCTCATCAAGCATGGAGTAATCTAGCCATGATTTATACCAGAATTTTGGAGAATCCAATTCAGCAAATAGATGGTTATTTTAACTGGTAATTAAACTATTATTAGTGGATTTACTATTCCATTTGTATGCTGATATGACCATTTTGTAGCTGCAATTCACCCTCTAATGCATCACTCATTCCTGTGATATCTTCTAATTTTGTTTTACTAAAATCTGTACTAATCCTAATCCTAATCAGTATATTACATGTATGATTGTTACAGATCTGATCTATTGATGATATAATTTCTGCAATGCTTAATTTTTGTTGAGTTTTATGAAGACAGATGGGTCTGGTCTTTGTGTTTTTTTCTTGCTTATTTGGTAGAGATTTTGGAGACTATTCTCTCAATTTTGTTTTCAAATTGCTGTGATTATATACCCCTAGTTTTTTGGTCCTTGTAACTGTTATTAACCTTAAAACATAATCTACAGCTTTAAAGAGTTGGCAACCGCTCACCCTCTGTCCGAAATACGCACAGCTGAGGAAGCTGGTATGGTGATTTGTACTTTGCAGACTGGCTTGGAATCTCTTCATGGTGAAGTTCATGATGGTGTAGTAGAACAATCTTCTATACCCGTAAGTGCAGGTTTAACAGAAGCTGAGGAGTTGAAGAAGTATATTGATATTAGGGAAGAGATGTATAAGAAAGCTAAAGAGTTCGATTCTAAGATCATTGGTTTTGAAACAGCTATCAGAAGGCCATACTTCCATGTCAGATCTCTCGATGATATAGAGCTTGAAAACTGGCACAATTATCTTGACTTTATCGAAAGAGGAGATGATTTCAACAAGGTACATAGGCTATTTTGTTTCTTGTAGTTGTTGCTAGATGTTTTTGATGTTTTTCCAATTCCAGTTGGAATGATTTTGAACTTACTGCTCAGTCATATTGGCTGAGTATGCTTTAATGGCTAGTATGTTCTCTGAAGCTACCTTATAAAATCGCGTATTGAACTGAGGATAAAGCGTGGGCATAATGTTTGGTTTCTATGAGGCTAAGTACTTCAAACTCTTATTTGTTAGTTGATGTTCTGGGTTCATTGGTGTTGATCAAATATCTGTTTTTAAAATTCAAATCTCATACATGCAGGTGTTTGCTTATTGCTTATCCCTTAACCATCTATCTGTCAGGCAAGGTTGGTCCCTCCTTACATATGGGGGGCCTCCCTGATCAGCTAATGGAGTATTTCTGTCACTTCTCTTTGTGTTTAGATCATGCTTTTCTCCTATATCTATTTAAGGTTCACCTTTCTTGCTTGTATCTAATTCATGTAATATTGCAGGTTGTTAAGTTGTATGAAAGATGCTTAATCGCTTGTGCGAATTATCCAGAGTTCTGGATCCGTTATGTTCGATGCATGGAAGCAAGTGGAAGCATGGAACTCGCCTATAATGCTCTTGCCAGGGCAACTCAAGTCTTTGTGAAGGTTTTTGTTCTCTTGGTTACACATTCATTTTGATCTAGATTTATATCCCTAAGCTAATAATTTGTTCTACTTCAGTTTTTTTTTTTTGAAGTGCACATTGCATTTCTAAACTAGGAAAGTTTTTTTGCCTTTGTTTTTTGGGTGTTTGTGTGCTGCTCACATGTGTGTGGCACATAAGTTTCTTCTTCATGATCTGATGTGCTTTTCTCATTCTGGACTGCTAAATCATTCTCCTTAAATTTATTTATATAGCCATCTTGGTAAATTAACCTGCTCCACATGAACGAGTCACTTTTATAACCTGAATTGTTTGTTTTATAACTGCAAATGAAGTTCTCCAATAATATAATTTATTTGCACGAATTTTTGTGATTAGATTCTTCAAAGATAGACGGGAGACATTACTGCTTGGTTAGATTTTTCAGAAAGGTTTTTGTGGTTCAATGCTATGACCAAGTCACCAAGGTGTAAAATTTCATTCCGTGGCGAGGTTTCGATTCGAGACCTGAATGATACGGTTTCGGTATTGTGTCGTGCCGATACGGTTTTGGTATTTTTTTATTTATATATAATAATTACTAGATAAATATGTTTATTGTGTCTAATTTTAAAATAAATTGTATATTGATTTTATATAAGTTCTCTATTATTGAACAACTTAATATTGTTAGAAAAAATAATTAAATATAGATTTCTTTAAATAAAATTGATCTATCAATAATTTGAATTAAAATTAATACATCATAATATGATACCTTATTAATACCAAAAGAAGTAGCGTGAATCAGATAGAAGTATTGATTTTCTTAACATTCTGCTTAGGTCAACTTTATAATTCTGCAACGCCTAGATTAAATAATCATAATTATATAAATTAATACACAAATGCTATTATATATATAATAATTATATAAATTAACTATTTATTTATTCATTTAATTAATTATTAATTTAAATAATATATATTTAAAATAGTAAAAAATATTCTAATATCAATTAAACATCCATTACATTAAAATAGTAAAACAATACAAAATAATTAAAAAAATATCAGAATCTAAATTTGATTTATTAGAATTATTATTATTATCTTTATAGAATTTTTAAATAAAATTTAAAGTAAAATAATTTTAGAATATCATTTATTACATTTATTATTTTTAAAATATTTTAAATGTATTTTTATATTTTATTGGAATAATTAAATAAGGATTTATAAAAACCTCTTTAAAATATCACACTTTAAGTGGGAATTGTTTGAATTATTTAATTTTTAATATTATTTTTGCACAATAAACTCATGGACACATGCCCGCAACGCTGCCGACTGCGCTGGAGACGTTCGGCGACTCTCCTGCTGACACCGCGTCTGGTGGCATCGAAAGCATCGGACGATGCTTCTGGCGCTGCTAGAAGTGTCGCGTCGCGAAGCCTCCTGCGCTTGTGATGCTTCAGGCCCCAACGACTCCTCTGGTGGCCCTAGAAGCGTTCGATGATGCCTTTGGTGACATAGGAAGTGTTCGGCGACATCGAAAGAGTCCGACGGCGCCTCCTTGTGGTTTGAAACACACTCACGTAAAGTGTGCCAGTTTTGTTTTCTCGGCGGAACGGTAAAAATCGCCTATGCCGGGTGGCACAGAATGACATTTCAAACTCGGGGTAGATCCAAGCGGTAGGCAAATGACCCATTGCTGAGCCACTAGGCAGTAGGCCTGCCTAGGAGTTTGACATTAAAATAATTATAGAAATATCTTAAATTAAAAATGATTCTCTCTCTTATATATATATATACACACACACACACACACCCTACACAACTTACCCTTAGCAGAGGTGGGCAACATTTAACGTGGACAATCTGACATAGCTAAAATCTATTCTTTTAATCCCTCTCTCATCTCTCTCCTACATGTAAAGTGGTGCTGGTTTGTAAAGACTAGCACCAATGTTGGTGCTGATTTCAACAATGGTGCTAGTCTTTAAAAACCAACACCATTGGTGCGGGTTTGTTAAAACCAACACCAACGTGTACAATTGAAACCAGTACTACGTTGGTGCTGATTTCTACAAACCAGTACCATGTAGTGTTGGTTTCTACAAACAAGCATCACCGTTATGCTAGCACCATCAAAACACCGTTATGCTAGCACCATCAAAGCACCAGCACCAAGGTGGTGCTAGTCATTAAAGACTAACACCAATGTTGGTGTTGGTTTAATGGTGCTAATTTGTTGAAACCAAAACCAATTGCAATGGTTTCTAGAGACCAGCATCACGTTGGTGTTGGTCTTTAAAAATCAGCACCACGTTGGTGTTGGTTTTTAAAAATCACCACCACATTAGTGCTAGTTTTAATAAACCAGCACCAACGTTGGTGCTGATTTCTATAGACTAGTACTACTTTGTATGCGGAAGAGAAAAGAGAGTTGCATGCAAATGCGAGAGGGATTAAAAAAATGGGTTTTGGTTGCATCAGATCGTACACGTTGGATGTCGCCCATAGTTGGATGTCGCCCACCATTGCTCAGGTAAGTTGTTGTGTGTATATATATATATATATATATATAGCCTGCACATTGCACATCCGGCTGATGTACACCCGTGGGTGACCCTCACAAGTCTAGGTGCTCGGAAGTGCTTCCGGGTGCCCCGACCCTCAAAAGTGAATCAGGGTGTTCGGAATTGCTTTTAGGCGCCTGGACCTGTGAGGGTCGCCTACTAGTGTGTTAAGTCTAAAAAATTTTCAAGCAAACTTACGGGGCGTGTGGCATAACATTCCCCTCTCTCTGTATATATATTATGGATAACAATAATTGGACTTTTAATCAATCAAAAGCATGCAATTATAAATAAACAAGTCATAAGTACTAAACATATAACAATAAAACATTTTATATTTCATATTTAACCAAGAAAAATAACCACAATATGACAATATGGAAGAAAAATCTAGGTGGGCTTATTAATTGAAAAAACATAAGAATGGATTAAAAAAAAACGAGAAAGGGAGAACACATCTAGGGAAGAGAAGGAATTAAACATGGTTGTAAAGCAATTGAAAACAGGGTCGCCCTTGTTGCTTAGGCGGTTGCCTCTTAAACAATGGCAAGGATTTTATAACGTGACTGTTAGTGGAGTGTGTTAGCCCTTGTCTAATTAGTTCACTGGACAAGTACTGGGCTTCAACTTTCAACCATATAACCATGTATTCACAATGTGTATGTCAGTTGCTTATCTTTTCTGTGATATTTCATTGAATAAACATTTTGAATATCTCTTGTTCCCTTTTTGCTATTCAAATGACCTAGATTTTTGGTGAACAAGGTTTATTTTGAATCAACACAAATACATTTATTTAAACACCTACATGCATACATACATATTATCCAATGGTTTAAACCATTAGTTACTTTTATCATGAAACTGATTAGCTGTTAGAACTTCGGTTGAATATCTATCTTCTCAATTTTCTAAAGGCACTCTGCTAACTGCTGAAAGTGGCTGCCTATATAATTATATGAAACCATTTACTTAAATACCTGAATTTCTTGTTCCTAAAATAACTAAACTAGTTAGTACTTTGCCCTATATTATTTGATTTGCTACTCCTGCATACACATTTGATTTTGAATTTATAAAATGACATTTTTTGAGTGATGCTAGACATTTATAGTTAAATTCTAGCCTGCCTTACAGTGACTTACTTTTTGTGATTTTTTTGACAGATTCCTGGGATCACTGACTTGGGTTTGATGCCAAGAAAGATTAATAAAGTCGGCATTCTTGGAGGAGGATTGATGGGCTCTGGAATCGCAACTGCTTTGTTGCTTAGCAACTACCCTGTGATAATTAAAGAAGTAAATGAAACCTTCTTAAAGGCTGGAATAGAGAGAGTTAAAGGTAGCACCAAGTTCTACTTTCTTTTGCTGAAAAATGGTCCCTAAATATATTGCTTGTCAAATTTCAAAATTTTTATTAGAAGTCCCTTTCAGCCAATTTGCAGAGTCGTGTCAGGAAAGGGAAGATTACAGAGGAGAAGTATGAGAAAAACCTCTCATTAATCACGGGTGTACTCGATTATGAAAGTTTCAAAGATGTGGATTTGGTCATTGAAGTATGGAAAAATTTTCAACTTTATATATGGACTCTGAATGTTTGTTTTTGGATGATTTTTAACATTGAGTCATATGCCATTATAGGCAGTTATCGAGAATGTATCCTTGAAACAGCAAATATTTTCTGATCTTGAGAAATATTGCTCTAGCACCTGTATACTTGCTTCTAATACATCAACAATTGATCTCAATTTGATTGGAGAGAAGATCAGGTCCCAAGCTCGAATTGTGGGTGCACATTTCTTTAGGTAATAGAGGAAATATCTGGGTAATATTATTTTACTCGTATGAATCCATATTCATATTTTTTATTTTACAAATCTCCTTGTAAGATTGTTTCTCAGATGAAAAATAATAGTTAATTTTTTCTCTTCTGAGCACCTGTGGCAATTTTTTTGATTTAAATCACCAACTGCTGTTTCTTTTGCAGCCCTGCTCATATAATGCCACTTCTAGAAATAGTCCGGACGAAGAGAACGTCTCCACAAGTTGTTCTAGATTTGCTTGATTTTGGGAAAAAGATTCGAAAAACCCCCATTGTAGTTGGCAACTGCACTGGATTTGCAGTTAATAGGATGTTCTTTCCCTACACTCAGTCAGCACTCTTATTTGTTGACTATGGTCTTGATGTGTATAAGATTGATCAAGCATGCACCAAATTTGGAATGCCAATGGGCCCCTTCAGGTTTGTGAAAGTAGTAATTTTACAAGGTTTCCCATTTTATCATTGTTTAACTCGATAATAAGATAGCTGCAAAACTGAATTTTTGACATTTTGACTTAAGTAGAGGATTGTGCAGCTCACTATGATCCTTGGTTGTTTTGTACAGAGTAGCTGATCTGGTTGGCTTTGGAGTTGCAGTTGCTACTGGCATGCAGTATCTTGAGAACTTTCCTGACCGAGTCTACAAGTCCATGCTAATGTCAATTATGATCGAAGATAAAAGGACAGGTATTAATATTCTTGAAGATTATTATTGGTGATTTTCGTACTTTTATTCTGCATTTAAAGGTTTTTTCCATATCTTTGCACTGCATTTTGTGATGTTTTCAAATTTTTATTGCTTTTTGACAACTTTTCTTAAGTGTATGACAAAGTCCAAAGCATATGAGATATTTTATGAATTTAAAATTGTGAAAAGAAAGGAAAAGAAGTATGAAGATTTGGGTAGTGTTGGGCGTATAAAAGATGAACAATTAAAAGGTTAGATATTCAAAGCTGAAATATATTTAATGATTACACTTCAAAAGTATAACTTTAGGGATTGATAATGATGATAAGCTTTGGAAATGTGATAAATGAAAAAGGAAAAATGGAAATTGTTAGGAGTGCTCGGACATTTTGCATTTGGGTTTGCATAGGGAATGTTAGTATTTATTACATGAATATGTTGTTTGGGTACCCAATAACAGTTATTTTCTACTTGGTTAACTAAGTATGATTTTGGAACAAGCAATCTTATTTCTAACATTTCTTTGGACTAAGGTAAGGTAAGACACATGATTTTGATTTGAGTTAGTCCAGTGTTGTTGTAAGCTGCATGTCTGGTCTCAATCATCATATTCAAATATTTTGTCTGAACTTGCTTAAGGTAGTTTTAAACTCACTAACTTGGTTTTTCAAATTAGAATTCTCTTCTTTAAGTTTTGACACCTGAGTTAAGGTTCCAACTTGACTAATCTGAGTTGGTGAGTTAGTTCTTTCCTTAAGGTCTTTGACCTCCTTAACTAAAGTCTTAATTTTATACTTGTATTTAGCTAAAGTCTTAGTTAAATAAGTGACAATAGCATATAACTTTTCAATAATTGAATTTGTTACCTCATCAGTTGACTCGATTGAGTCACTGAATGCTGAGTTGCATCCTGACTCGGAACTTGAATCTTCCTGAATTACTTGAATATTCCTGTGTTAGTGTTAACAGATTAACATGGTCTGAGTTTGATTCAAATTCGGATGATGACTCGTCCTAAGTTGCTTTTACTCCTTTTCAGGTTCATTCTCTTTCTCCTTTAATAAGGGGGAAGTGTCATTTCTTCTTGCATTCGAAGCATTGAAGCTTCGCTAGATCCTTGTTCGAGAATTACACATGTTTTCATTGATTTAGAAAAAAACTTATGATAGAGAAATTATATGGAGAATTCTGGAAAAGAGATGCGTTAGTATAACATATATTGAACTAATTAAGGATATATTTGAGAATATAATGACCTCAGTAAAGATTTCAAGCGGAGTAACTGAAGATAGGGTTACATCAAAGATCAGTCATAAGTCCTTATCTTTTTACACTAATTATGGACGAATTCACAACACACATTCAGGACACAGTATCGTGGTGCATGTTGTTTGCAGATGATATTATTTTGGTAACTGAAATGCTAAACTATAATCTTCGCGGGAAATACTAAAGGGAAAGATTTTATGTTTTGTAGAATAAAGATAGAATATATAAAATTTAAGTTTAGCAATATTAGATGTAATAAGACAATTGTTTAGATAGGAGATGATAAGTTATCCGGAACTGAGAGCTTTAAATATTTAGGATTATTTTTGCAAAACAGTAGAGAGATTGAGAGAGATGTCTTTCATAAAATATAAGCAGGATGGTTGAAATGAAGAAGAGTGTTGGGTATTTTATGTGATCGTAAATGACTTCTAAAACTTAAAGGAAAGTTCTTAAAAATCGTAATTAGACATGTTATGTTACATGGAGCTGAATGCTACTATGACTCGAGCACATGAGTAGAAAATGAGAGTTGTAGAGATGAAAATATTAAGGTGGATGTGTGGACATACGAGGATGGATAGAATAAGAAATGAGAGCATTAGAAAGAAAGTCGGAGTTGCATATATTGAGGGAAAACTTCATGAGATAGTTTAAGATGTAGGGGCATGTACTTAGACGACCAATAAATGATTCAGTTAGGCAATATGAAATTGTGACAATCACGTATATCAAATAAGAAAGAAGAAGATTAACAAAGACTTGATTAGCAACAATAAAACAATATAAAATTTATTTAAGTATAGATGATATAGTAGGAGATAGTTTAATGGCGTAAAAGGGTCCATATAGCTAACCTCACCTAATAGGATAAAGCCTTGATTGATTGATTGATTGATTGTTGTAGTAGTAGTAGTATTTGATGTTGATACTTGAATTCATTACTCGTATTGATGTGATACTTGATGAATTCTTTAGTTGTAATTGCTGTACTTCATAATTGCTCGTATTTGATGTTCTTTGATTATGATATTGTATTAATTGATATTCTTTGATTGTGTGTGCATGTTGATACTTGATGATTTCAATACTTATATTTTATGTTTTTTTTATCTTTGTTTGTATTTAGTGTTCTTTGATGATGGTGTTGTATTAGTTGATATTCTTTGATTTGTGTGTATGCACATGTTGATCATGAATTCATTACTTGGATTTTATGTTCTTTATCTTTACTCATATTTGGTGTACTGACTAGCATGTGTGTGAGCGCGCACACGCATGCATGTTTGCGTGTTGATAATTAATGAATTGATTACTCATATTTGACGTTGATATTCTTTGATTATGATATTGTATTAATTGATGTTCTTTCATTATGTTATGTGTGTGTGTGTTGATAGTTACTAAATTCTATTTGTTGATACTTTATGAATTCATACTTGTATTAATTGATTGCTAGTATGAATTCATAAAGTATTAAATATTAATTGATGTTCTTTCATTATGTTGTTTGTGTGTTGATACTTACTGAATTCTATTTGTTGATACTTTATGAATTCATACTTGTATTTGATGTCAATATTTGATGAATTTATTATTCTTTAATTAGGAAATTGTATTAGTTGATCTTCTTTGTTATGAAATTTTTGTAATTCTTTGATTATGATATTGCATTAGTTGATGTGAATTTAGTTGGAATAAATTAAATATTTAACTTGTGGGGCCAAAATCTTGGTGGATAAGAGTGGTAGGTTTTTTTTTTTTGGGGTTCATTAATGACGTGCTTAAATGGAGGGAAATAGGAGGGGAACAAAAAAAAAATTATCAATTTTTCTTTGTTTACTCAGAGGAAAGAGAAGAGGAGGAAGAAATCTAATTTGTTGAACATATTCATTTTATTTCCCCTCAGATTGGAAAGAATATGAGGGAAGCAAGCATGAATTCCTAGTGAACTCAATTATTTTCTTCCTTTCAATTCTGTCCAAGAAACAAATGGGTGTGCCACTTTCCCTTTTTCCTCTCACAACTACTTCTCTCCTTTCCTCCCCTCAAAGTAAACACAAGGGAAGAGACAAGAAGCTTTATTCAAAAGGGAAGGCAAGAAATACTCAAGGTTCTAAAATTCATTAGGCCCTAGTCGGGTGCCAGACCGGTGCTTAGCGCCTAGGCGGAGGCTAGGAGCCGCTAGGCAAATTCCATGGTATTAACATAAATTACATAATAAATTACGTTCAGACACAATAACATCAAATTTAAAATGAGTTCAAAATTGCACAACTAATAATATATCACAAATTTATTCTACTTCTTCTTCATCATTTTCAACAACTTGTTCCTTATTGGACAAACTCAATATCATCATTGGATGTAAACTCAAAGTTACATTTCAGTTTTTTTAATTGGACTTTAAATTTGAAATCCCTAACTAAAAAATCCATGAAAACCCTACACTATTTCTGCGACGCCTAGATCGCCTAGGGCCGTATAATCTCGCCTAGGCTCCAAGGTCGCTTAGGCTGACCGAATAGCATGTTTTTGGTGCGGTTGGCTGGTGCCTAGCGCCTAGGCGGCCGCCTAGATTGATTTTTAGAACGCTGCCAAAACTATGTGTAAACCTACAACTTATTTATGTGAGTACATTAGAAAAGTGAAGAATCATACAGTCCATATCAGTGCTTTCCTTTTTAGATTTCATCCCCTTTCTTCCAATTTGGTGGATCCCAAATGATTTCTAGTCAAGCTGACCAATTATCATAGATATGCAAAAGGCTTCTGGCTATTTCCTACTCTTTTCTGCATCAACTTGGTTTATCAAAGGAAAAATGGGCTGCTATGAACTGATCATAAAATTAAAAGTTTTTTAGGATCATTTGTACACTCTTGACTTCCTTCTGAAATCATATGAGGATGGTTCTTCGTTAGCCAGCTTATCCATATTTCTTCAAGTCACATCAATTTGTTACCTCAATAGTCTTTCATGCTTATTTAGCATCCTTGCATTTAGTCAGATTGTTGGTGTCTCTCAATAGCACGTTGACAAGTGGATGTTGAGAGAGCTTGTACTGTGTTCTTAGAAACATTTCCCTTGATCATTGACCGTTGACATTTCCTTTGTTTAGGTTTGTTTCTAAATCTTAACATGCATTGTTCAATTAATTTCATTTAAGATGCATTATGTTCTTGATGTTCCTATAAAAACATCTAGTTCAATTTTTTCATAGTATTCTATAACCTGGTATTAAGATCTACATTATGAAATCATTTTCTATTTTCTTCACAACTTATATAATTGATGCAGATGCTGGGAAATCTACAATTGGAGGGCAGATACTTTTTCTTAGTGGTCAGGTTGATGACCGAACAATTCAGAAATACGAAAGGGAAGCTAAGGACAAAAGTCGAGAAAGCTGGTAAGCTAATGCTTTAACTAAAATTGTGATTCTTATTACTAAATAATAGATATTTACTACTAGAATCAGATCTGAATTAGCAAGTCAGATCATTCTTTGTATGGTATTTCTTTCTAGGATCAATTGCTAATTTATTTAAATTTTATCAGGATCAGCGAAAGATGTTTTTACACCAATTACTGTTTGGTTTTCAAAAAGACTGAAAAATAATGACATGAATTAAAGTAAAATATTGAAATCCTTCTCAGTTAGAAATGTTTACGACGTTGAACAATTCAATTTTTATTTGTCTCAACGACAAAATATTCTTCTCATGTTTTTATCAAAAATATGTAAGACAGAATATTCTCACATAAATTTTCATGAAAAAGATGTAAAAAATACCCAAGATTCCACAACTCTCCTCTCAGGCTAGTGTGGCAGTGATAAGCTATACTCCATTATAGGTAATTGGAGTGTATCGTGTCAATAGTTAGGTTGTGTGTTCAGGAGTTTGTAGTTTGCTATCAGTATGCAGTAGTGAAGTTACTGGTTGTAGCTGGAAATCCATGCCAGTGGGATAATTATATGAGGTTGAGTTGGGATCTAGAATATTCTATGAATTTTATATAAACATATATATACAATTGAACAAAATATGGTCAAATACTAAAATTGCTCCTTTACTTCAACATCTATGAAATGCCTAATTTCTCATATTATATATGCCTGTAAATTATTTTCTCAGTACCAAAATTTTGCCTTTGAATTGGCTGGACAATCAATGGCCTACGGTTGGCAAATAGGAAAATCAAAGGCATTTGATTTGCAAATAGGCTAGTTTATGCATAATGCAATTGATGATTTCCCCACAAAATAAATAGGTTGGATGAAATTTCAAGTCTGCGAATCGGCTAACATGACCTTTATTTTTAGATCTAATTTATGATTACGATGAATGCTTGTGTACATTGATGGCACTGAACTCCTTTCTTAGGAACATAGGGTAGTAACTGTCGGAATGCCTCTTTTACATGTATATTTTTTCCCTCATGTGGGCATGCCTAAGTTAATACACAGTAAATTTATTTGTATACACCACAGAATATCTTACAAATCAAGAGTTCTTTCACACTATTAAGCCGGCTCCAAATAGTTGGGACTAGAAGTCTAGAACAGCCTGTTGTTGTTTTAGTTCTTTCACATTATTAGGTATGGGCATATACTCAGCAACAACATCAAACCTGAACCAGACCACCAAATTGTTGGGGCAGACTGTTATGGACATATGGTTGCTAGTTGCTGATATCTTCCAAAAGTTAATTTCTTAGTCAATAAGTTCTGTTTATTAAATATAGATATAATTCAATTGTTTACTGCAAATATAATTTCCTATGATTAGATATGCATATCTTGTACTAATGTCTAGTTTCCTAATTCTAGTCTACTAAGCACAAGAGCTGTTGCATGATCTTCTTTAGGTACATGGCCTATATCATGGACACAAATGAGGAAGAGCGGATCAAGGTTTGATTACCACAAACATTCTTATATAAATCTCATTTCACGTGTATATAGAGAATCTTCTCTGCTCTTGCACTTAAAAAACTGTCTCCCATCACTAATTCTATTTTTTTTGTGCTTTTGTTGTACACTTGGACTTTTTTTTCACTAAATGAGAAATGCTACTAAGTGTTGGTCCATGTGCATGGTTATGTTTATTTAAAAATTGTACCATAATAAATCTTAACAATTTTGTATTGATGGCAAATCATTTTTCTTCTGTTTGGAAAATCAAACTGAAAATTTGAATTTGGTTTCTAGGGAATAACTGTTGAAGTTGGGAGAGCTCATTTTGAAACCGAAAGCACAAGATTCACAATTTTGGATGCACCGGTAACTTCTCTAGTTCATGCTTATGTGATGTTCTGTGATTATTTTGATTAATTAAGTTGCATCTTTTTTGTTGCTATTTTGACAACTTGATTGAGCATGCTTGGATTAAGAATTTTGAAACTCTCTTTTTTTCCTCATAAGTTTTTATCTCTCTGATGTTCTTCAGTTAATGGGTGTTTGTTTACTATCTAGAATATTGTGGAATATTGTGTTTGAATGTTGTTGTGGGCTGCATAGGCATACACATAATGCATTCTGAGACTCAATTTTATATTTTACGTGTTCTTGTGTCGTACCAAACTCCATGCATGGCAAAATTGCAGTGAAATTTGAATCATGTATATGTTGGCAAAAGTTTCAAATTCAAGTTGAAGCGGCGTTAATTGGTTCGAGCTGATAGGTCTTAGCTAGTATAACTTATCATTAAAAGTCAATTTAGGTTTATTATGGGCTACTCATTGGGCTCAAAGCCTTAAGACTAACTTACTTTGTGTAAATAGTGAAGTAGTGTTTTCACCCTGAAGCACATCCCTATAGTACTGTTTTCACGTGGAGCTTATCTGGTCTATCATGAGGCAACTTTCTAGTTTTGTCTCTTACCTTCAGAACCAGCAGGGAATATGGATCTTTCGACCATGTATAATGCATTTAACAGTTGATCCGGTAATTATGGAGCACAGTTGTCACAAGCGCGCGCTTCGCTCGCTTAAGCGCGAAGCGAG
>JBBPFP010000044.1:5385249-5411493 GCA_037974795.1 Kaempferia galanga | reverse complement strand
ATCCATTCAATTTTAGACGGGATGAATCTGGTTCTGTTCAGAGATTCTTAATATGTTTAGAAGAAATACTTTGAGTAGATCATCTGAAACGCGGCTTTCTTGTCATCGATTCATTATGTAAAATTAGTCAACTGAGATCATCTCAAACATTAAATTTTTAGCAATAAATAAGTTCCGTGTGCCAACCATTCGAACAAGGATGTATATCTACATTTCGTCCCTGGCTTCTTGCGAGATTCGAAGTCGGTGACTTGCATCAACTGCTCGAACTGTTCTTGGTGAAAGCCAATTTCGTGAAGCAATGGCCCAGAAACAGAGTTGAAGTACCGGGGGGCGCTCATCTACTGCTACTGCTGAATCTTCTTCCTCTGACAAATCTACGAACACATGTTGGGCACCATCGTTTGCGTCAAACTGGGAAAAACAGTATCGTAAATGGAGTTGAAAGAGTGTCCTTGTGGAATCAATGCACGCCTTCGCCCGCCACCTGCTCCATCTGCCTCTCTACTTTTCACATGGCGATTGTATTACAGGTCGCTGCCAATCAATTCTTCTCATTTTGACGTAAAACCGATAAATTTATTCTTCTTCTCCATCTTCTCTTCTTGATAAATACCGACGTATTTCAAGGCAGCGTACGCAAGTAGAAGCAGAAATTGGGATTCCCTGCTCCACTCTGTTTTTGCTGCAGTTTAGCGCGCGATGGCCGCCGCCGCTCCACGGAAGCAGATTCACATCGACGTCGTCCAGTCAGTGATGCCGGTGGCGGTGACGCCGCCGGGGCAGTCGCGGCGCGTCTCAACGACCGGCGGCCCGCTCCGCCCCGAGCTGCTGCAGAGCCGGGTGCGGATCGTGCTGTACTACGAGGACAAAGGGGCGGCGACGCCGGCGATGGTGGGGGCGTGGATCAAGGAGTCGCTGAGCTTGGCGCTGGCGACGGAGCCGGTGATGGCCGGGCGGCTAAGGCGGGAGGACGATGGGAGTGGGCGCTGGGAAGTCAAGCTCAACGACTGCGGGGTGCGGTTGGTTCAGGCCACTGCGGAGGCGAGTATGGCGGAGTTCATGTCCGGCGACGGCGACCGGTGGGAGGCGCATTTGGCTCACTGGGTCGACATCGACGAGGAGAACCCAAACTTCTCAGCCTTGTTCTACGTCCAGGTGACTCAATTCCATGGCGGAGGATTTTCCGTCGGCATCAGCTGTAGCCTCCTGCTCGCTGACCCCTTCTTCTTGGGCCGCTTCCTCCAGTCATGGGCTCGTACTCACGCCGCCATGTTGGCCCACGGCCAACTCACTGACTCGTCCATCTTCCACCTCGCCTATTTTCAAAGACCTGGCCAATCGAACCACCTCAAGTCCATCGACCTCGGCTCGAACTCGAACTCGAACCCGAGTGCGAGTAACACCACCCTACTGTTTGTGGCTGACCCAAAGACTAACAATGTTGGCCAAATCGCAAACGATTACTTTCAGGTGGCTACGAGGAGACTCCGAAAGAAGGATTTATCGAATTACTCGCTTATCGTAAGTGATCACTTGGGCGATAAGGTAGTCGAACCATATGCTATCGCAAGTTCAAATGTCGTCGTAGACGAGACGGTCAGTGGTGCACAAGAGGAAGGTTGGGTAAGCCGACTTGGACTCGAGAGGATGAGTTTTGTAGGCGGGAATGATCCGATTCGAATTTCATGCCGAATTATATCATGCGTCGATGATGATGGACTAGTTATGATAATAATGCCGCCGAAGAAGGCGTGGTTAATTAGTGTTACAATACCAACAATTTAGCAGTGTGATTATGAGGTAGGATTACTTTGGAACTATTGTTATGCAAGCTGATTGTTACTGGATTGTATGAGAATTTAAATTAATTATTGTTACTCAATTATTGTAATAAAATAATAAACGTCTACATCTCTTGGAACTAATTTTCTTTTCATTCAACGTAACTATTTGAATTGATTATTCACAATGTTGGGCAAATATTATTATTTTTTAAAACAAAAAAAGATCACTAAGTAATTAGAAAAATAAAGCTCATATTATATAAATTAAGTTTTTTTAATTAAAAAGATGTTTCATTGTATATTTTATTTATACTTAAAATATATCTTATTCTAATATTATTGTAATAGTTATTCGATAGCTATTATAACGAATATACATAGAATATTATTATAACAAAATACACTATATCAATTTAGTAAAAACTATTTAAATTTTATTAAAATTATTTTAAGTGGATCAAAATCACTTTAAAGCCTATGTCATAGCTAGTCATTAAACTATTACATAATTACAGCAACAACCTAATCCAAAATCTCTGAATTTTAAATTTTTAAATTCTAAATTCTGAACATTGATATATCAAAATATTCTTTATCAAATTTTTTCAAAATTATGTAAATTTTATTAAAATCATTTTAAATTGATCGAAATTATTGTAAAATAATTATATTAACTATCCGATTAGTTACTGTGATATATATAACAGCTACCAGACATATTAAGTCAGCAAAGAGGAGGAAAGTCCAACGACAAGGACTTCATTGAACTAGGTTCACCAAAAGTCAAGAGAGTTGGTGATGAACTGATAACTGCCCATTAGTATATCAGCCAAATCACTCAACCAATTCATAAATCAATGATTTGATTAGTTCGCAGTGCCTATATTTAACATGGCACCAACAATCGGTCCATTCATTGCTTTAGGCTCCGATCCATTATACTGATCAACACCAGAGATGATGGCTGTTGCAGCAGCTCTTCTTATCCTTGCCGCAGTAGCCCTTCCGGCTGCCACCGCCACCGACTATACCGTCGGCGGTTCGCAAGGGTGGACGAGCGGCGTCGATTACAATTCGTGGGCTTCCGGGAAAACCTTCAATGTCGGCGATTCACTACGTAATTAAATTTCCATTTTTTTCTTTGTTAATTTATTTGTTAAATGTATTCGATGAATCGTGACCAAAACCGCTATGGAATTGGATTTTGTTGGCGGTCGATCAGTTTTCCAGTACAGTTCGCAGCACAGCGTGTCGGAGGTCGGCGAGTCGGACTTCGACGCTTGCTCCTCCAGCAACTCCATCCAGACGTACACTGACCAGAGCACCAAGATCAGTCTCACCCAGCCCGGCAGCAGGTACTTCATCTGCGGCACTCCCGGCCACTGCTCCGGCGGCATGAAGCTGGAGGTCAGCGTTGCCGGTTCCGCAACACCGAGTTCGCCGTCGTCGTCCTCGGGAACGACCCCGTCAGCTTCCGGCTCGTCGTCTGGTGCTACTCCGTCGACGTCTTCGGCTGGGATTGTGGGAGGGAAAATGGTGCTTGGTGGGCTGGTGCTTGTGGGACTCGTCGGGGTTGTGGGCTAGGAGAGAGGCAGTGCAGGGCTGTTTATTTATGTGCATATTCCACTCTGTTTCTGTGGAATCGCTTATGTTTGACGCATGGGAATAATAAGATTAGCATGAGATTCCTCCTCCTTTTGAAACTTTTGGAGCATGGACATAAAAGAAAGATAACTAAAAGATAGATGCAAATTGAGAACTGAATATTGTGTAGATTAACTGTGTGAATTTCATAATTGAAACGCATCTCGGCATGGTAATACTTTGGTGTAGATTAATCAATATCATACATTTATGCAAAGGCTATCACTACTATAATTTAAACACATATACGTTGCCTAATCCAATTTGAGTAAGCAAAATATCAAGTCATTTAGGTGAATATACCAATTTGAAAAGTGTAATTTAGCTTTATTTTTAGACACAGAATAAATGCTAAAGAAGTACACACTGAATCATTAAAATGAATTGGACTCCCTTTAGTTTCCTTGTTATCAGGAGATATCTTGGATCTATATATCTCGGAGGTTAAATATGCTAGCTCTATTTCATGTAGACCACCTACTCGATCTCCCCTACCTACTTGTCTATTAAACAAAAACAAAATCGATACTTTTCTCAACCATTAGGATCGTCCCTTCCAAATCTCCTCTGTTAACTAGTAACACAAGCAAAGCAAGTAGGTGCAGAGTAGGCTAACAATTAACCCCTCAAACCCTCTCCAATTTATACCCCAAAACTCTCTTCTTTGTGAATATCATCACCACTAGCAATGGCGACCAGGCATGTCCTGCTTGTGCCTGCTATGGCCCTGCTCTGCCTCACCGTTTCTGGTAATTCCACGGAGTACACCGTCGGCGGTCGCGCCGGCTGGGATATCAGTGCCGACCTCACTTCTTGGGTCGCCTCCAAGATCTTCTATGTTGGAGACTCTCTAGGTACGTTGCTCGACAATGCGCGAATGCCTTGGATTATGATCGATAAGTTTTTCATTATATTTAACGAATTGAATTTGCGGCAGTGTTTCAGTACTCAAAATACCACAGCGTGAGCGAGGTGGACAAAGCCGGGTACGAGAGCTGCGACTTGGCCAGCCCGCTGCTGACGAGCAGCAACGGCAACACGACGGTGGTGCTGACGGCGGCTGGCGACCGGTACTTCGTGTGCGGGAACCAGCTGCATTGCCTTGGAGGGATGAAACTTAGCGTGAGCGTGGCGGCAGGCGAGACCGCCGCCTCCGCGGAGGGTCTGTCGCCGACGACATCAACGGCGCAGGCAGAGAGTCCGGCGGCGCTGCCGTTCCCGAGCGATGGCTCGCCGTTCTCCAGTAGCTCTCGCGGTCGCGTAGCGAGTTGCATGTTGGTGTGTGCATGGAGTGCGGTGGGATCGTTGGCGATTTTATTATGAGCAAAATAAATATTAATTACGGATATTGTGCAGCAATTAAAAGTGTTGGTTAATGTCCTCCTGATATTTCCTCACCATCTTGTGATATAATGTTCAATTTTAAATAAATCTTAAAACTTTTGACTTTTAATTGATCGAGCAGTGCCCAGGACTGAATTCTAGGTTGGTCAACGGGGATCACCGAATCACAGCTAATTCCAGTAGTTTAAGTTCTGGGAGGTTGAGCACTTCTGACATAATAAAGATTGGAGTTGAGCACTTCTAGCTCTCTCATTTCGTCTCCTCAGTGAAGGCCACTAGAACACTGGATGATATATGATGATTCTACTTGAGGTTCTTCAATTGATCGAGAACCCACCAACATGGAGACTTGCCCAAACAATACGAATATACGTTCAAGAAAAGGATGGGAGAGGATGTTGAGTTGCTTTTCCCTTGCCGCCACTCGACGTTCATGTGTTTGCTTGAGTGATTACGAAGGCTCTAATGAAGAGCCATCTTGAACAGGTTTTAAGGATCAAAGATGTTGTCGATGAGGAGAAGAGACACTGGCTTCTCATATGGAGCCCAAGGTAATAACAGCATATTAGTGTTTTACTTGCCGAGTTATTTTAGTGTTTATTTCTTAAGTTCATTCTTCTTGATACATAGATTCATTTGGGTTGATTTTCTTCTGTTTTTTTTCCTCCTATGAATTATGTAGACTGTGATTTTAAGTGGAGAAGCACATTTCAAAGTTGGTAGGTAGCACAAATGTTTGCTCTGCTCCTCTCTATTGTGATATATTTTCCCCAAAATTTTATTCTTTTTACTATCAATGCATCAAACAATAGCAATGAGTTTTATGTGTGAATAAATTTATGCAAATAATAATGTGCAGGTTATTGCGTGTACTTTGGAGGTGGACTAGAGATTTTTTTTTTCTTTTCAGTCGGTCTTATTTTTGCTTGTTTCTAATCTGCATGCAGGGGTGAGGTCGTTGGAAGTGGACTCAGAGAAGAAGGTGGTGGTGATCGTTGAAGACAACATCACTCCTTTTAAGTCCTCAGAAGTGTATTAAATGTTAAGTTTGCAGACTTGTGGCTGGACCCCTAGTTAATTGATTGCTTAACAAGGACGAAGGAAACAAAAACCAAATGCAAACTTATTCTCTCTGGATTTCAGATTATGATTTTTACTGTAAGATCCTGTTTTGCTCTTTATTTTGTGTTTGATTTGGACTAAACTGGGTAGCGACCCTAGAGTCAAACTAAAATCGTCTACTTCGTTACATAGATAAGTTGATCTCATTCTTGGAATAAGTAAATCTCATTCTACCAGCGCATAGATAAGTTGATCGGGTAGAAAATGAGAATATACAAGATAGGATTCAATTTTGATATTAAATTACTCCCGGACAAACATTAACATAAACATCGTTGAAGAGGAATGACCGAATCATCTTCCAGAATCAACTGTCTCAATGCCAAGTAAATTGCTTGAATTGTGAAGATACATGTTTTCCCCTGCAAAACTTCACTGATCCAGCATTTCACAAGGATTTATATTGTTCTATCAGACGTGACGCGTGAAGATGTGAGGAAGGACTAATGGTGCACCCTAAACTACGTAGATAAGCAATCTGCATGGAGGGGAGACCAACATATAAATATGCATGAATAAAAACTTCGGGTTAACTAAAAAGTCTTCAACTTAACCTATGCGAAAGAAGTCATTGGCACATAAAAGTTATCTAGATACTAGCAAAAACAGAAGATAAGAAGAATCAAAACCTGTTTAGGCGTGGCTTTGGTGGAGCCCATGGAGTTCTCGATTCTTTGCTTTTGGAAGTGTTCCTAACAGCAATTTAAATTGAATTAGTGTTGGAATTACAATTGCAAATTTAAAGAGCCACATCATTGTTTTATTTAATGATCCCTTTCAAGCAATGTTTTAAAAACAGATTTGATAATTCTATGATCAAACCAGTTGACCAAAAATAATGAGTGTGCTTGGCGTGCACGACAAACTAAATTTTCATCTGGTCTTTGGTTATATCAGTTGAATTGCCGACCCAAATAAGGAGTGTGTTTGCCAGTTCAATTTTAAGACACTGTTTCCAGAGACTAGAAAGAATATTAACAAACAGTAATTGACTGGCAGAAGACATTCAAAAGCCATCTAAGAATAAGTATGCTAAACTATGTCGATTTGCATGGAAATAAAAAAAAGAAAGGCAAAATCAATGTGCTAAATGAAACCTGAAGATGGAATTCTACGCCACAATTTGTGGGTACAAAAACAAACAACGTAGAAGTCACAACTGCAGATTCATATTATTTTTTAAAAATGTTCTAATTGTTTAAACCTACAGGATGATATATTCAGGTTTTCTGTGTGATATACAACTTTTATCTACCATAAAGCCATATTTACATCATTAATGATTCTGTTTCGAATATGCATTAAATTTCAGTGTCTAACCTAAAATATTTCTACACATTACATTTTGATTTTTTTTCACAAATCTTTGATCTCCTACTGTACTGCCGCTCTAAATTGAATGTTTCCTGAAATCTTGATCAACAATTAAATGGAACTCGTATTTTCAGCCTATGTATCACAAACTGCCTGTCAAGGACAAGTGGACCACACTGGCAGTTATCCAACTTAAACCATATGCAAGCATATAATGAAGTGCAACAGTAATTTTCCATTGTTCTAAGTAAACGCATGGTCAATCAATAGGCATGGTTGGTAGCCAATTGTAACAACAAACCTGATAAACTTCAGCAATAAGCTTTGCAATATCCATTTCTTCATTAGATAAAAAAAAATAGAGAAACTTCTCCCAAAAATAAATTCACGCAAGGAATTGAAAGAAATAAATAATTACCTGCTTTTCTCTATTTAAATGTACTCGAAGCCCAGCAGGAATTTGTTCCCACTTTATCACCTGCAAAATGACCTTTCTGGTGAACCTCATAAGAATTGTCATACCTATACTTGAGGCAGAAATTAGATTTACACAGAGACTTACATATTGTGCATAACTGATTGCATCATCATCTTTCAAGCAAGATTTGAGAATTCTCATAACATCCTGGGTGGTAAAAGAAACTAATTATGTAACTCAGCTACGGGAGAAATCATTAACTCCATAAAAGAGGCGGTAGTTATAAGAAGCAATATAATATCAGTGTCAATGTTCAAAAGCGTGGGGTCAAATAGATGAAAAAAATCACAGGTAGGGTTGTAAATGAATATTGTTCATAAACAGTGAATTTTGTTTATAAACATTAACGAACTAAACAAGTGTTCAACTTTGTTCATTTAGTTTAATGAGTTGTTCAAGCTTTGTTCATTTAATTGACCTTGTGTATAAACAAACATAATCAAACTTGTACCAAACCGAACACCAAGCTTACAAACGTTTGATTTATTTACGGTCCTACATTTATCTTCCGTAATTGCATTGTGTAGTTGGTCTATCACGAACTGAACCAAAATATCTCATGCATAAGAGTACCGATGGATCAAGTAGAAAATCTCTTTGAACTTGGGAGAAACATGATAGTGTGATAATGATGTATTAAGAACATACATAGGTTTCTTATTCAAACACCAAGTTGCCTGGAATGAACACATTCTGTGTTCAACCGGTTCCAGGTATGACTCCCAGTTTTAGCATCTATGGCACATAGCATACAGTAGATTAAAAAATAGAGACAAATATGGAGTAGCTAGAAATAGAGGAACATGAGAGAAGTAGAAGAAAAACCTTATGTTTGTATGTCTTGTTCCTTAAACGTTCATCAATGACAAAGCTGATCTGTTAAATTAAACAAAGAAAAAACAGTTTAAGCTTTATAACATACAGGCAAATATAAATATATAAATAGAAATAGATGGAAGGTAAAGAACAAACATCATCTGCCTCATGGTAGTCTATCAATCACACAAAAAAAAGAAGCTAATTTTACCTTTAAACAATCAGTTAAATATCCTCTTATAGGCTACATTCATGGTTTTTCTGTCCACTAGAGAGACTAGATCATTTGCCTTATTACATATTTGTGCATCAACAACCCCATCATAAATTTATCTCCCTCCTTGACCTTCAAAGTAAGAATAGTAAAACGCAGCCCATATGGTTGCATAAATCATTTCAGTTTCCATAAAAACCGTGTTAGTTGACTTAATTAAGAATATCATAATATTAGGGACCTGCATGTAATTTTACATAATGAAAAATAAACATAGGAAAGAGCGAATTGGGAGGCAAAATTCCTAATTCCTTCATATTCTAACATGGTAACAAAGCATGGATGATACTTTGTTGCTTACACTTACCTGTGCAATCTTCCCTTTCCTACATATCTACTTCTTTCTCCTAGTGCATATGTTGTAGGTTGCAGATGTGTCTTTATAGTGAAGGCATCAAGTATTGACATTTTGGTTCAGTGGAAGCTTTGATTGGTGGTTAGGTGAGTCATTGGATTGCCTAGATGCCTTTCCCTTTAAAGCTAAGATTGTCTCAGTCCAAGTATTTGTCTCCACAGCAGTCATATTCTAGTGGTTTCTTCACAAGTTTAATGTCAAAATGTCTTCTAGTAACATCACAAAAAAAGTATAGATAGAGCAACCTCCAAAGTTTGTTGCTTAGGGAGAGCTAACTAGTGTGATATGCAAACTTCGAGGCAATCACTACTTATGCTCTTCTAATATGTGGCATTATGTGGCAAAAGGTGAAACTGACACCGCGGACATCAAGTATTTAATTCAGGATATGTGGAATCTTGATTGGTGGTTAAGTAGCCATTAGATCACCCCGACACCTTTCTCTTTAGGGCTAAGATTGTTTCATTCCAATTGTTTCTCACCTTGGCCATCATATTCTAGTTGTCCTTTCACGAATAAGATATAAAAAAAAGTCTTCCTATATAGTAACCTCACAAAAGAAGTATACATAGAGCAACTGCTAAACTCTGTTACTTAAGGGTAGACTAAAGTGGGCAATCACTACTTATGCTTGGAAATGACTGAAAAAGTTTTAACTCAACTAGAGTCAAGTTTTCCTTGGTTGTGGAGAATGATGTGATTTAAAAATTATGGTTAAATTGAGGGTTTAATTTAAAATTGAAGTCTTAAAATTTTTACAACTTAATTTTTTATTAAAAACAGTTAGGATCTCATGTAGGATTATTCTTCAAATTATATTACTATTCCCCTTTATGAGATGTATTCTCTATGTGGCATTTCCTTTCTCCTTGTGAGATTATTTTCGAGGTTTCCATGATTCGTTAAATTTGATGTTGCCGGAGAGAAACTACAATCTAAAAAGTTTATCGCGTCTTTTATTAATTCCAATTAGTAGCATATTTGTTAATAAGCCTAGACTTACTAGAATTGAACAAATTTGTAACAAGATGAAATTTTATAATATCTTTGAGCTACTTAAGGATGATTGTCAAGAATAGGCTTATGATTATGCACGTATACAAGGACCTAAATGTAAATTATATTAATCTAATACATATATAGTAGAGAGGGCTGACTTTTGACATCTTCCTCTACTATCCACAACAAAAACAAAATGCTGGCACAAAACTATCCAGGATTAAACCAGAATCAATGGAAGAATGATTTAGATTGTTACCAAAACAAAAGAAATGACATTGAATTTTAGTGAACATTACTCCAAGAGTCACCTTATCAACCAACCGGCTAGGATGTTGAAATGCAGGCCGTTTTCCCCATTGATGAAATAAACATGACACAATGGATCTGTCTTCCATCTTGAACCTGATAAGATAGCAACAGCATACAGGGCCTAATGACTATAATAATATAGATAATAACCTGAAGAAAATTTGTCACTTCTTTAAAAGTAGAAGTACCTCTTTAGAAAACTATTGTTCAAGGTTATGTCAGTTATCCCTTCAAAACAGCTGGAGATATGATCAATTTTCTTAGCATTTCCATGAACCTTTTCATCTGATGTTTCTAGTCCCATTGAATTAGAAATAATTTTATTTGAAATTATCAAATCTCTGGAGACTGCCTCACTCTAATAAATTAAACAAACAAAATGGTAATAGATCAATACAACAAGTTCCTGACATAGATTGCAAGATGAGAAAAGCAGCACAGACATCTATAACAATCATTAAAAGACATAATAAACAGCCAAACTAAGCATTTTGTCCCAAAAGACATAATAATATATACTCATCAAGAATACAGTCCAAATGTCCAATATCTGAAATTCAGACAAGAATACAATAGAAGAAGGAAAAACAACGTTCAGTACAAAAAGGAAATTCAACCATAAATTCAAATCATCTGATGACCCAAAAGAAAAGTTAACTGAAAGCACCTGTGTCTCGAGAAGATGACCTGGAATTTCGTTAAGAAAACGTGAAGGTTGGAGTAACTGAAAGTGGCACCAGAAGCTTTAGACCAACAATAATAAAAGGATTTGTGAATGTGAAAAGGCTTTATGATTACCTGCCAACAGGAATCCAGGATGACATACACAATATACAACTTCTTTCGAGCACGAGTCATTGCAACATATAGAAGCCTACGCTCCTCCTATTCAGGACAAGATTTCAGACGGGAGGAAAGTTACAAGTATAATGAAGAAACAGACTTATTACAAGGCTCACCTCAAGAGTTGTTGCACCTTGGTGAACACCATTATATTCATGAAGCAAAGGAATTTCATTATCATTGGCCTACAGCCAATGCAAGTGTCAAAATGCTAAAGTACTAATTATTAAAACATAAATGAAGTCTTGATGAGATACCACATCAGAAGGCAAAAGCAGAAATAAAATGTTGAAGTTTACATCTTCATGAGTTTTGGCATTATTATTTACACAGTATATACACGCAACTTGAAAATATCACTTGTATGTCCAGTTCCCTGAACACAGAACAAGCAGCTGCAAAGGAATACATAAGCCATTAAACTATTAGCATGTCATCATCCACCAGCATGAGAATATAAATCTTACATTTCACTTTATCCAGCACCTGGATAGGATGACACAAGGTCCAGAAGTCATACAAGGCCAAGCCAGCAATATCATTTTCCTTTTCAAGTTACAATGATATTCTTTTTGCATTTTAGAATTTTACTAATAACTAATTGTGTGTCAAGCTATGATGATGGTGCATACTGAATTTGATGTCTCGTTGGCCTTGCTTTCATTCTTAAGGAACTGTATGATACAATATTACATAGACAAGCGGTGTTTCCCTAGGGTATTACGCTTTACAATATTGCTTCCGGAACCTTTTTGAACATTGTTTCATGAAGAGGTTCTGCATCAACTACTTCTCCTTTTCAAGTCCATCCGTGGTAGACAAAAATGAGACTATTTCTGTTTCATGTCAAACTGGTGACACATCATGACAATGGTGAATTGGAGGTGGAAGAAGGAAGGAGATAAGAAAATTCTTCAACAGGAATCACATAATTTTGTAACTGCATTATACTAACGAGGTCACACTTTGGCTTGCATTGATGCATACCGAGATAAATTTAGATTAAGTTTATTCCTTTACTAGTCTTTCACTTGGTGAACTAAAAATAGGACTATAATAATTAGACAGTTAACTGAAATTAATTGTATCGTACTATAGAAGACTGATACTAACAATTAAATAGAACTAAGAGCACTTAGCGAGAAGAAGAAAGATGGTTTCAGTGTGTTTTGGTTTGAGGTTCTAGTTGTCTTTTTGTAGAAAATATCAACTTCGCCTCAAAGACCATTCAAAAGGAGATAGCCACTAACAAGCATCCCTCAACCGTTGCTTAATTGGCAAACTCTAATCATTGGGCTAAGCTCCATTTAGTTAACACTACCTACTACACACACACACTAGTATAAATTATTATTTTGAAGAATGTAATTGTATATGATAAAAGAGATCTGAAATGGAGTACATTAAAAAGGGACAGGATTTTATTTATAAGAAAGGAAAAGGAAGAACCTTTAAGAAGTACAAGAAGTCAGGCTAAAGGAAAGGAGAAAAGGTCTCCATCTCCATACGAAAGTATTATTATTAATTTCTTTTATCACATATTTAATTTTCATTAGCTCATTATTGCCCTTACAAGTTTTGTTAGTTCATTAATATTATATAATAATTTTAACAAAAAACACAGAAACATAAGAGATCAATTCTAGATGGAAAAATAAATTCATTGAAACTTGTAGAGAAAATTAACATAAAATAATACTTGGAATGCATATTGCACAATACTTAAACTGAGTGAAAATGGAACGGCAATTGCTATTGGCAGATGCATTTAATTACCTTCACGATGAAAACAACATCCCATTCTAGACCTTTTGACTGAAAGGGAAAAAAAATGTGTTCAGCTATATCCTAACCATCGACATCAATATGAAGGAAATAACATTGTTAATTACAGAAAATGAACCTGGTGAATAGTTGTCAATGTAACAGAGTTTTTATTTTCTTGCCTACGAGATCGAAAATTTTCTGTTTCTCTCAAAGTTATGAAGTCAATGAAGGACTTGAGTATGCTTCGACAGCCTTCTTCTTTGCTAATGTTTTGATCCTCTGAATTAGTAAAATGCATGGACAAGAAATCTGACACATCATCCATTAAATATTGAACTACCTGCCAATGATACTAATTTTAAGTAAAAGCATAAAACTGTAAGCACATATTAGACAAACACAAGAAAAATACAATATAAATTGAGTTGTGCATGATTCTAGTTCCTTTGCATATGCATTCTTTATCTCCAGGTTTAACAGTGTAAGTATGCACTTGGTTTAGCTGTATCTGTATCCTAGGAGAATAGCAAACAAACAAGAGCAGATCATATATATCGCTTAGAACAACATTTGTGATTTTGTTATATAAATTGGCATTGGTTCATTGACATGAATCATTATGAGTTATGGTTTTTGTGTGTATTATCTGTATCGCTTACATTCTTTTACAAAATATTTACATGATGTTGAGAATTATTTATGGCGGATTAAATTTTTATTTTTAAAGATTTATTAAGTTGATTAATTGGGTGCAGTATATTGTATATATGAACTTATTTTTTGTTCAAGCCATGATATTATGAGCAATATAATTATTTAAAAATAATAATAATGGATCACGTGTTATGTAGTGACTCGACAGCATATTGCTCACATAAGCTTTGAAAAGCATGCAGAAACTTTTGTGTAATACCTTACAGATTAGTTACAGTAAACCTTGCAGATTTAAGTCGCAAGAAAATCTTTCGTTCACAAATAACAAATGGTTCCCTCAATTTTCTTGGCCTTGGTGGGAATAGAACAAAGCTTGCAACAAAAGAAAACAATTGTAGATACATCGCTACATAGTTCCCATTACGTGAGCAATTTGTTTTTTACAAATTTCTAATAAAAGAAAATAACAAGAATTTACAATCATTTAGCGTTTATCAATTTCAGGGAATGATTATCAGCATCATCACTACCATTTTATTTGGAAATCAACTTGAAATATTTAGTTCCACAAAGTTGTGTTCGAGATGCAATTATATGTTCCTGATGCTTAATTGCCAATTTTACTTGACAAAGATCATATATTGCAAACAGTCAAGATTATCACGCATCATTTAGAATCACTAGATAAACAAGAGCTTTCTAAATAGTCACAACATATTGGATTATGTCAAATGTCATCATGCACTAATCAATACATAGCAGAATCATTGGGAAGATTTAGTTGTTGCATAATGTAAACCAAGAGATTAACATGCAACAAAAGCACTTACTGATCTTAGGTCATTGTCCTCATTCAAAAACTTCCCACCTTCTGCATCAACTATCGCACGTTTTTCAAGAAGATATTTCTGAAAAACATAAAATATCAGTGTAACAATAAGCAAAATCACGTCAAAAGAAGCTTAAATGGCAGATTTTTATATGAATGTTAACATGATGACTCCAACATTTATTTCCATCGAGGTTCAAAATCTAGAGAACCATGCTGGACTTCTAGACTGACTAGAATGATAGTGCTTCAGTACCGTATTTATGTTTTGACCTACAATGTTAGTGGAGAATTGGAAGGAGGAAAAAGATGAAAAAGAAGAATAAGAAAATAACACATCTATATTCCCAACTCTATTTAAAATTGTACACTTTTAACATTGTATTGCATGAACAAAAGCTAAAAAAATTCAAACATCACTTCAACTTGATGTAGTTTGAAGCATATCAAAAGGTGTTGAATGTTAGTATGACACTACACACATCAATATAATTGATACGACAACACAAGATAAATTACCTGTGCCAAGTAATTTTGCGTAGTTTTAGAAATTTATCGGAACAATAAGTTTTGACTGTCACCTCAACACGGTACGAAATTTCAAACCGTGCCTCAAAAGGAGATTGGCAAAAGCTTGTCAAGTTTACCATATTACAATCACAACACTTGTTTCATACACAAATAAAATAAAAACATCTATGGATATGTAATATTTGAACAAATGACACTCAAGTTATATTAATAAGAAACACACAAATTAGCATATTCTTCATTTTTTTTCTTTTTGGTCTTGACCACAAGGCATCCCCACATTACACTAAATGTGAGAATACTCCCCATTCAGGACAAAAGCAACAAGGTTAAATGCTACCCAGAAATATCATGATACAGATTCAATGCATATTCTTCATATATATACTTGACAATTGCCTGAACCACTTGATGCCATATAAAAATTGATTGATGCAAAACTACCTGCATCTGTTTGAAGTTTGAGGTTCTTGTTTTCATATCTGTTAAGCATGAGTAACAGTTTAATATTTGTGCATCTCGTGTCATTAACCTTCCAAGCAAAGAGGAATTTATTTAACAGAAACTAAACACCAAAAATCACAAAAGAACAACCTTATGTTGGCACCAAGCCCTATCAATAGTGTGAGTAATACACTGATGACCAATCAAACAAAGATTCCAGTAATGGTCATGATAACAGATTCAGAGTCACCTATATGTCAAATTACATGGTACTCAATGATGAAAAAACTACAATGCAATGTGACAAGAATTGCGCTGCAAGTTCCAAAAGGGATAGACTGCCTCAGAAAGAAAGCAGTTCCTACCAATAATTAAGTGAAAAGGAATAACAAGAAAAATAAAACTAAAGTAATCTTGGAAATGATATTAAACTGAACCTGAGGTAACATATTTGCTGCAGAAGAGATGACCATTGAGATTGAACTTTCCTAACAGAATGAAGATAGTATCAAATTATAAATCGATCAAAGAAAAAGGATTATATAAAATATTAACTTGAAAGTTTCAACTGAAATGAGTAATCCTCTATCCAAACTGACCAAAGAGAATCATATCAGATAGAAAGGACAAATTGTAATGTTCCTTGGAACATAAAGATGTTTCCTTTTGGTATCGCAAAAAAAAAAAAAAAAACTCTAGTCACAAAACTAAAAATAAAAGAGACGGTTCATTCTAAAGGAAAATTAGGTAGAAACCTACAAAACTGCTGGCAAAGCATTATAAGAGACGGATAATGGAGCATGAGGTGATGTGCTTTGAAAAGCAATCTCGAGATGGAAAGAGAGAAAAAGAAAATGAGAAAATAAGTGGATTTTTTATTGTTATGAAAACTATTTTTTCCATTAATTAGTTAGGCTTAAAAGTTATATAGTCATTGGTTGAACTATTTTTTCCATTAATTAGTTAGGCTTAAAAGTTATATAGTCATTGGTTGTAGTCTTATTTGATGAATAAAAATTAACCTACCTCTTAACATAAATAAATTAAAATAGAAAAGTTGATACATCAAACAAGAACTCCTAACAAATTATAATGTCACCCTAATTAAGAATAATATGGCAAGTGAATAGTATGATGATTTGAAAGCTATTAGGCGTGGCTGAAATAGGTGATAAAATGAAAGAAATAGGTTAAGATGGTACAGGCAGCTTCCAAGGCACCTAATAACATCTGAAATTCTTCAGGTTCCAAAATCAGAGTTAAGGTTTACGGAGTAGAGGAAAACCACGGACAAAGACTATAGTTAAGGAACTAAAAAAATCAAATAACAGATTGCAAAATTACTAGTGATATAATTTATTCAATGGAGATAAAATCCATGTAGCTAAAACCAAAACAGTTGAAACTAACATGGCTCAATGATAAAAATGAGTGAATAGAATAGAAGCTTGTGATGAAACACCCAGCTCTTCGATTACCAGTCTTTCCTTGTTTGATATGACTGAAAAGAATGATTTTTAAGCAAAAATTTCATAAATGTTCCTTCTCAAGTTGTTCTTATCAAGTCCTTTTAATGGAAATACATCAACTGCAATTCCTACCAAGGTTATTTACCAACCAAACACTCCTGTTGGCGCATACAGCTAAGAACCAAGATAGAAATTTCATCTAGGAACGAATATTAAGACCTTGTAAAAGTAAACACCAAGATAACAAAGCAGTAGTATCAATATTCATTATTTCTTACTCTTCTTACAAGCGTGGAGATCATATCAAGTGAAAATAATACTTTGCGTCCTTGAGTAAGTTGAGACCTTGTAAACGAAAATACAGGAAGGATTGGAACCATACAATATTCAACATAAGTAAAACAATTAACATAATAATTAGTAGATGAGCAAAGACATGAATCTGAAGGCCTTCCAAGTGATATCGATGGAATTAGCGAATTTCATCACAAAGTTAATTGACACAACAGGGACAACATTGACAACTCATTTATTGTACATCAACCATCCAGAAATAAGGAGGGAATGTGTAGTTGCTTCTTGCTTGTAGGTGAAGGATAATAGGTCAAGTAAATGTCTAATTATTATAGATCATGGAACAGAAATATCACATGTATCTCTTATATGGACAACTTAAATGGCATTGACCAAATATAGCAAACCACTATGTAACAACCTAAATATTATTTCCAAATTAAGAGGAAGCAGTTGTTATAGAGAACAAATATAATTATATTAAATGCAGGATCATAAAAACACTGAATTATACTACTAATCAAGTTAAAAAAGACCTCAGCTGAAAGTTCCAAGTTATCAACCCATGATGAAGTTAAACCTTAAGACCAACAGAATCCTATGGAAGAGGAATTAAGACTTCACGAGCATTGATGTCATAACTATGATTTCACAATCCTTTCCTTTCAATGATTGTGGTACAGATCCTCATAAACCATTAGCACAGCAACATGATAGAAAAAAAAAATGAAGAGATATAAAAAATAAGAGCTTGCCAAATCAGCCAAAGGAACTTGCTAGTGAAGTGAAGATACCTCCTTCCCCGGAATAAATTGCAAAAAAATGCTATCAGCACAACCAAAAATGACATGATGATAAATATAGCATGTACTATACAAATCATATAATTAAGTCTTAAGCATATAAAGGAGGTTGAGAACAAAAAACCTTTTGAAAGTACCAGAAACTTTTGCATGAAAAATGTCTTTTGCAGCTGCCAAAAAGCTACATTTTCTTGCTGAGGAAATCCTTTCAACATAATCAACAACCTGTAAGTCACCATGCTAGTCACTCAGGTTGCTCAATTGAAAAGTTGAGTGCTTAAACTGAAGATAACCACAAATGAGAAGAGCAAAAAGAACCAATTTCTTTTCTTCATTATCACCAGGAAAAAGTGCCTTGAAGGCAAGTCGAAAGGCACCATCATCACAATCAGGCAATGTTGTTCTCAGTAATGCCATAATAGCTTTTATTACCTGATGTACAATGTCTTCATTAACTCAATTTCGGAGTACCACAAAAATTATATTAATAAACATAAAAGGCAAAATAATTAAGTTCATCCCATTCAAAAGAGCCTAGGATTCTGAAGTTTACCTACTAATTCACTTGCAATGACAATATTATGCAAGTCATGGCCCAAGAAGAAAGCTTCCAATGATGAGATAAAGATCAACTTACTCTAAGATGTAATCAGGATGCATATATTTGCAGTATGAAGAGAAAACTCAAAGATATTTCGAAACTAGTAATAAAGTTTTATGGTCAACTTGATACATGTGTTGTTTCTTTTAGCAGGGAATGTAATGGAAAAGTGAATGCATCTATTCTTATTCTACCATTACAACTTACACAACTTGTCAATCTTAGCTAATTTCTGCAAAATAAGATGATGTTACTAGCTGATGAGCCTACTTAGAGAGTTAGAGTTAATAACTGCTTGAAGAAGCTTCATCAGGTGTTGCAATAACCTACAAGCATACAATAAGAAGTAAAAGCCTAATCACTAAAATGACGGAAGATGTACCAGCACAAAGATGTAACAGCATAAACTAGTTTATCCTCATGAAATAGCAAAACTCAATAGTAGGGCAAGTGAAAGAGACCAGCACGTATAGCTCTCATGACCTAACAAGCAATTACAAGATGCAAATATAATTAAGGCACAAGTTAAAATTCTGCACAAAAATAGAAAGCCAACCTTCTTCCGATAAAAGGCAACCCCATGAGTATTAAAAGGTATTTTCCTGTCTCGCAAACAAGCTTGGAATGCTTTTCCAGAGACCTGCATTATTTGATGGCACATAAGCAAGCAGAATAAACAAATTGGATATAGCATCGCCATCATATGCAATAACTTACTTGTCTCCGGTAAAGAATCGCAACATTGCCAAAGGAGACATCAGCATTTGAGTCATGTGATGTCATCTCTATAATTTTGTCAATGACAAATGCACATTGTGCATCTTCGTTGTGGCATTCCTTAATAGTAACCTGGATATTGTTAAGCAACATCTTCAAACAGTGACATCAACACTTAAAATGTGTATCAAATATCATCATAATCATTTCCTCTTTGGGAGTACACTGCATGAATCTTATCACTCCATTGAAATCCATGCAAGGCAATATTCTGATTAATTAAATTATTTTTTATATTAACTATTATTGTCGTTGGTCTCCCTCCACCACTTACATCTTTCACTCTATTAATTTCACTCTTCCAACAACACAATTCATCGATCATCTTTGAACATGTATATATCATCTCTTTATTTATGCTTTTTAGGAACTCCTCACATCCATTTCAACCTTCTCGTCTCTGCTATAATAGCTTTTTGAATATGTTGTTTTTCCGCATCCCAACACTCAATCAACAGAGTATGGCAAGTCAAATCACAATCTTACAAAACTTTAATTTCAGTGTTTGAGGACATGATTATCACACACGACTCCAAATGTTTCACTCCATTTTCATCACTCATTCTATAGTTTATTAAGTATATCTTCATCAATATGCTTATTGCATAATAAGTATACCTTGCTTCCGCAGGAATTATCAGTCTCAATTTGTTTAATACTGCAACGTTTATTATTGTTCTGTATGAGAGCAGAAGATGCCTCAACAATGCACTTGGTAGAGCGGTAATTCTTCTTCAATCTAACCTGTAATAAGTTACAGTACAAGTAAGAAATTAGGACCTTCGCACAGAAGTCAAATGCTAGCATTCATGAAGAGTTAAATATTTTTAAGACCAGAAATAGCAAAATCAAAGGCACAAAAACCTCTTTGACAGTAGGAAAGTCTCTTCGAAATGAGTCAAAGCCACAAGCATCAGCACCATTAAAACTGAATATGGACTGGATGCAGTTAAAAACAGTAATAGTAAGAAACATGAAGAAATACAAATATCTGGCTTTGGAAGAGAATAACAGCTTTGATCATATCAGAAACATGTATCTCAAAAATAAGAGTAGAAGTAAAGAAAACCAGAAGAAAATAAGCAAACCTGATCTTCATCACCAACAATTGTTGCACGATTATGAGAAGCTAAAATCCTTAAAAGGCCATACTGCATTGAACTTGTATCCTGAAATTCATCTATAACAATTGCCTTCCAAGTGTTCAAACACTCATTGTACACTGGATATTCACAAATATTAAGTTAATTTCATATAACATTAGCCAGAGTATGCTTGGATACTATTAGCATTAAGCGGACATAATGACCTTCAGGGAAATCAGTAAGTAACTTCACAGATGAGCTAATGAAGTCATGATAATCCAAAGCGTTGCAGGAGGTAAGAATCTTGTCGTAGTTTTCAAGGATCAAAGCCTGATTTAAACAAAAGAAATTAGGTCATGTCATTCTTAACAGAGATGGAGAGATGGATTTATAATGAGAAAAATTACATACACCAGTTTCATCACCATTTACACAACAGTCTTCAGCTGTTCTGCCAGAGGCCTTAGCCTGCCAATGTATTGTAAATGTCATTCCACATTTGCAAATATAAATGAGCAGACCAGCAAAATCTTCTGTGTGCAATGATTATACTTAAACAAGAAAACATATCACAACCAGGTCAAAATGCTTAACAGTAAAAAAAAATATGTAAGTACTGGTGTATGTTAAATTTGCAGATTCTGGAGTACAAGTAGCAACTTTTCAGTAGATCGTGGCCAACAACAAACTAGGCGTTAGAAAATACATTAGCTGTCCATGTTGGAAGAGATAACAAAAAGTTAACAACTTCGGAACAGAGTTTTAAATACAAGTCAAATATGACGACTCGAGTTCATTGCACAGTCTGAGATGTGCTTTTCTCTGTCTGTCCGCTGGACACACAATTGGCATGAATCACCTATCCTAACTAGTCACTAAAACAGAAAGCAGCAATAACTTGCAAGGAATTTTTGAAACTTGAGTCCACAGTCACTACAAGTAGTTCATAGAATATGTACTACCGAGCTGTATGATCCCGTGGTAAAAATATATAGGTACCAGTTAGCGCAAAACTTTTTCTAGTACCAGCACTCCATCAGACAAATTTGTATATACCAGACCAATGAAAATTTAATCTTTGCTTGTATGAACATTCAAAATAGGTCACTTATGATATGTTGATCATGTACTTTTTTGCTCAATGTTAGGTTTCATCCATCGAGATATTAATGTTTTCTAAAGAAATAAAAGGTAAGTACAGGGGGAATGATAATCCCAGATAAAAAATTAGTCATAGAATTGAATCATCTGAATACTTGCCTTTAGATTCAGATAAACAAATAGAAATTTTCGAAAAAACATGTGAATATATATAAACAAAAACTATGGCCTAACACAGAATGTCTGGGTAAATAAAAACTTACCATATCCTATAATTTTAAACAAGTAATTCAAGAACAGAGTTCCAAAAACAAGACAATTAACCACATTTGATTCTCGAGAATGTTAAATTAATTTACATAGGGCAAGGCATGTATATGGTGCTTGCCTGAACAACAAACTTTAGCCACTTCTTGGACTTTTCCTTCAAAGAGTTAGCAATATCAGTACCATGAACTTCTTCAAGCTTCTGGATTACTGTTTCTGATGCATTTTTTTGGCCAGTCATTATCAAACGCAATGCCTCAATGATAGCCCGTCTCTGTTGCCCAGGTCCATATATTAGGAAGTCAGGTGTACGACCCAATCTAAGACACAACAGCAGATCTATCAGGATAAAGTGTTATAGTTGATTAACATTGGAAGCATCAAGAGGTCATCCAAAACAATAATGGGAGTAAACTTTAGTACAGTTTAAAGATTCTTAATACATGATGTGACTGAAATGAATATACAATTAAAATCATCACGCATTGAGCAGTAAAAATGTCATCATCAACTATATTGGGAAAATTTAATTTGGACCTAGATGATAAGGTTAGACAATAACAATTAGAATCAGTAAGGCAAATTTGTTGCAAGCATCCATGTCCAAGAAATTCAATCCAAAATATTACTAAAAGAGGTGAATATGTACTTGGATAATAGATGATAGAAATTCAAACCAAAATTTTAATAGAAGAAGTGAATATGTATTAGGAAAATAAATGATAGTAAACAGTGATGTTGAACAAAAAGGCGTCACATACATAATTCTACATGCCTCTATCTCCAAATTGATTATAGTTCATTCATAAGATATTGCTCAGGACGAAATCACAATAAGAGTAGCTTTTTACATTTAAGTGGGTTGGCACCTTGGCTTAGAATGTTGCAGGCTTATTGTACATGGCCTTGCAGGTGTTGTAAAGTCTACTTGATAATATTCCAATCTAGGTGTTGTGTCGCTAAGTTCAGAGAAGTTGTCAACGCCATCCAGAAGTGCTTCAGGTGATCAAAGTGTTGTTCACACTATTAATGACTGTGGGGAGCATCCAGCCTCCACGGTCCATTATTTGTACACATGGGATTAGATTAATCCCACGGAACCTCTTTACATATCTCCTACAAACTTAGCCTCATGTCACCAGACATGCTCATGCATTTTTTAATTTTTATTAGTTTGTTCTAATTGTACTCTTTTTACTCAAGGACATATCATGTTTATTTCACTGTGATGGACCCCAACAAGTACGAGTTAGGGTTGAGTCAAAGGTGGGACAAGAGAATTGGAAATCGTAATAAACTATAAGTCTTTATTATATTATATCATACAAAGATCTATCTTCAAGATGTGGAAAATTAAGATAAAACTTGTGTTTGCAAAAATTTCACTTCGTGCATTGTTTGAACGAAGAAACCAGTTTGAAAGCACATCAGAGGAAAAGAAGCAAAAAGATTGAAAGGTCAGGAAAATATTTATCAATCTCTTGTAAACACGTAATTTGGGAGGTCGGAAAGCAGTAGTTAAGCTTTGAACAAAGGAATTGTAGTTGTACTAGGTGATGCATCAATAAAATCTCAACTGATTTACATGGTGATGAAGAACCTAAGCAAAACAAAAATAAAATGGGGAACGAAGAATTGGCCTTATCTTCATTTGCACAGAGGTTCTTGTGCCATAATGGTGCACAGCAAGGATTTGATTCCCTACAAAATATGTAATAATGTCCTAAGGAACATACGGTAATGCCAACTTCATCAAGGTTGCATATAGATCTTCGGTAGAAAAGACATCAGGAAAAAACACATTAAGATAATCTAATTTTAAATCCAATCAAGAATGTGTCAATATGAACTACAAAAACATTAAGAAAAACAATGAAATGATCAAAGGGACATGTCTTGCACATGCATAGTCTAAAAACTCGATCAATGCCAGTCCAGATTGTTATAGTTGAATTGGAATTTGGAATCAATCAAGCCTCATCTAGTTTTGACTAATTCAGGGGACATTGACCAAAAAACTTATGATAGAATGTAAATCACAGAAAATTACATGACTCCGTCTCTTCAATCAAGCCTCTTTTGGACATGTCTTCTAGATAAACTATGGATTCCCTCTCTTTAACATAGTTTTTATTAGCCAAACTATGGCAATTGTGTTGTTAATTGTCTATTGTATATTATTGTTGTTTTTTCTTTTCTACTTATTTTTGGGTAGATTGCAGAAGATAGTAACAATACGGATACAGGCATTAATTTGCAAACAATAACGGTACGCAGGCTTACACACTTTTCTGCATGTTTCCTGCAAAGCTGCAAACAAAATGAGTGAAATGTGCTGATTTCAATTTCTTTTGCAACTGCTTTTCCAGCTACTATTCCAATTCGATCCCTCATCTCTGATGCAGCAGCAATTGTGAAAGTCATTGCTAGGATGTTGGATGGATCAATTCCCTGAGAGATAAAATTCAAATAAGGAGCTAAGCAAATGAATACCCCAACAAATAATATCAATCATTTAATATTAGTCATGATTAGGATTCACATACCTCTTTGAGCAATGTCAGCACGCGCCCAACCATTGTGGATGTCTGAACCATTGCATCCATCAAAACCAAGAGAACAATAAGTATAGTTTAATGAAAATGGAGCCAAGAGATATACCTTTCCACTTCCTGGACCAGCAACAATCATCAATGGGACTGAAATGTCACTGCAAGCAGCTTCCCTCTGCTCGTCATTAAGGTTTTTCCAATAATCCCAGTACTTATGCAGCTTCAAAGATTCATCGTCAGCGTCCTCGAATAAAGCCCCCTGCCTCCATGAACCCGAGTCCTTATATCCGCCCACTACACATCCCTTATTTTCCACCACCTCCTCACCTAACCTTTCCTTCTTCACTGTTGAACTCTTTTCGCATATGGCGTCCACCTCGCGCAGAAATGCCTCGTCCAGATCGTCATCAAGAATGCTTTTTGCTGGTATCATGGTTCCGGAAGACGGAGTCGAGCAGCCATTTGTGATGTCAGAAAGCGGAACCCTTTGGCGGCATCTGTCGAATACGCAGAGCAAAATGCTAGCTCAGCAAACAAACCAATCCAAGAAAAGGAGTAGAAACGAACAGAAGGAGTTGATTACTTGGAGGAGGAAGAGGGAGGCGAAGGAGAGAGTCCGTGGCGGGATCTCTTGCTAGCGAAGAGGAAGGGTTTGTTCGCGCGGAAGGCACGGGTGAGCGAACCGCCTTGCTCAGCCAATCTGCAGTCGACGACGACCTGGCGATTGCTTTCGCCGGAGCCCTCCATCTCCCGGAACCGTTTGAAAAAAACAAGCACTATCGGAGTCCGACTCGAATTTTATAGCATGAAATTGGGCCTTCAGCCTTGGCAGTTGGGCCACGTTTAATAAAAATATATATATTAGTTTTAAGAAACATAAATGAACGTGATTTTTTTCTTGAATATTAATTTTGTGTTTTTCCTGAATATTAAACATTATTCTTGCAAATACTATAAATTTAAATACAACGGTAATAATTCACGGTGACAAGGTGCTCTGGCGTCTTCCACATGCCGGTTACCCATGCAACGGAGGGAGAACCTAGCTACTGTCTGAGAATTTAGGAGGCCACTTGGTTCATAAATTTATAAATTAAAAGATGATGCACATCTTATTTACGGTTGAACTTTGGTCATAATTTAACTATAATTATTTACGATCTATCAAGTTTATTTATCCTGCTAAGAGGTCCGAGGTCGCCTGAAGGCTGCCTCCCACAGTGACTGGCAGCCCGGTCACCTTTGTAATTCTAACGACCTTCAGGGGACTTTCGGCCGTCTGCCTGGATCCAAATTATAACCTAGATAGACGGGGTGAACCCGTCGATGGATTGTAACCAATTGCAACCGAATTGTAACCTCAATCCAACCGCAAATAAGATGTAGAGCACCCTCTTATCCATAAATTTATGGACCAGAAGATTTGGTCTCAGAATTTAGCCTAACTTTACAGTGATAATATCTTATGCACCGGTCAACTGCTCAAACTGAGGGGACTACAATGGTAATAATTGACACATGATAAAGGCAAAGTGCATATCTATAGTGTTTTTGACAATCCATCCTAAATCTAATATGGAGAAAATAAATCACAGTGAAATAAGATAAATTATACATGGTACAGAGATTTACACCAATCTGTAGAAATTAAGAAAAGGAAAAAGCTAACCTATCTTATTAAATCTCAAACCAAAAGTACATTGGCAATAAAGAGTACTACTCTTTATCTAGGGAACATAAACCTTAAACAGAAAAAGAAAATAACGACTACATCTAAACAGA
>JBBPFP010000044.1:5360929-5374020 GCA_037974795.1 Kaempferia galanga | reverse complement strand
CACATCACTTCCCCTTCTCCATCGATTGCTGCACGCACAAATCAATCAACATGGCAATTAGAATTGCAAAAATAAACCTGCAAATCGATCGCCGAATTAAACGGCTTACCGGCACGTAAGCCGGCGGGTCTCTCCGGCTTGAGCTCGTAAGCGTGGCCGAGCATGGGAGCAACCTGAGCGTCCTTCGCGATTAACCTGGATGGAAACAAATCGATATAAGACGGAGAATATTTATAATTACGAAATTAATTATTTGAATTATCGGTTATTAGATCCTCCGTCCATAATAGAATTGTGATCCGATCGTGATCACGATTCAATCGTAATTGATTACTATCTGTCCTTAGATCTACTTTTCCATCCAAGTTATAATTTAGTTTGAATAGGTGGTGGGAATGATCAGGTGCCCAGACTGCTAGCGTAGAATGGGGGGCCTTCGGATGACCTCCCATTATTTATCCGACCTAAGTTATACTTTAGATGCATGGAAAAATAAACTCAAGAAAGAATCCAGCCAATTACAATCAAATCACAACCACAATTCAGCTACAATCTATGAACTATTTTCTAATCAATACAAAGTGTACTAGAAATCGGAAAAAAAACAGAGATAGTTTGGATGCGAGTTACCTTTGTGCCACGTGTGGTGATACGTGGAGATGCTGGGATTTGGACTAAGAATATGACATTAAGTGGCGTTTAATTAACCGGAGGAAGCGAGGGAAAGGGATTAAAAAAAAAAAAGGAGAAAGAAGGGTAAATACAGAGAGAAGAGTGAGCCTTCGGTTTGTGTGATTAGAAATTAGAGAAATTTCTTACCCTTTAAATGTGAGAGTAAAGAAAAGAAAGGAAATTTCATAATGATTTTATTTTAATTTTATCCCTAATTTAAATAAGTTATTTTAAATATTTTTTTAATTCTATTAAAATTATTCTTTATATATATATACTTTTCCTCCCTCCCAACCAAAAAGATAAAAAGTAAATACTTTACTTCTTTTAATTTTTCTTCCCTTTTTCCTCTCTTACCTTTCGTTAATTAATCTTCTCTCGTCGTATCTAAAGAGAGGCCAAGAGGGATTTGTACTACGCGCGGTGGATCCATGCCTATTCCTATAATATATATTACATAAAAATTACAAAATTTTAAGATCGTCCTTATTTTTTTTTAAATCATCAAACTAACGTCCATTGTGATTTTTTATAAAAAAAACAAAATACCTCATCCCGATAAAATAATATAAATATCACTTTGATATCTATCACATGCAATATCACTTTTTTTTTCTTCGGCATAATTACTATAATATTATAATAGCTACGTAATTATAGCGGTTATAATTACAATTCTACTGTTATAATTGTAATTCACGCATAAGAGCACCGACGATTCTTTGATCCATATTTTATGGATCACTCCTAGTTCCTTCTGATTTACACCGTTGGATCAGATCAGGAATCCATATATTAATTCCTTCTGATCTGATCCAACGATCTATATTTTATGGACCAGGAGTGATCCATAAAATATGAACCAGAGGATCCCGCTCACATAAGAGAAATCAAGAATTGATTTTTTTAATTAAGAGAAGAGTGAAAATTTCATGGATACATTACTTGTTCAGAAATCCTAAAGCGTAAACTTATAAACTCTAAAATGAATTAGTTGAGAAACTTTTATTATGTATATGTTATATATTCTAAGTGATTCAGTGAGTAATTAAATAGTTATGGTCATAAATCCTAAAATCCGAAAATGAATATGAACTTTTATTACGTATGCTAGCTATATGTTACAAGTATTTGTAATTGAATAATTATGATATATCCTACTCTAATTTAATGAGATAATTATAAAATAAATTTAATATTTGAGATATATCTTTCACATCAAATGTTTTTATAACACTATTAAAAAAATTCTTTATGTTCCAAGTGATTTAGTAATTAATTAAATAATTATGATTTATCATTTTTAGTTAGAGTAGTTAGGAAATTGTAATTATTATATTATAATTTATTGTTAAATTAAATAGTTATGGTTTCATAACAACTCTAATATGATTAAATTTAGATGGAAAAATAGATAAAAGTACACATGCCCGTCGGGCATCATTTTACAAGCATACGATCTCTCTACGATAAAAAAAAAAAAAAAATCAGAAGTAGATGCGATTTCGAGGATTTAAAACAAAAAAAATACAACGCTCCTCTCATTTTTGTCCATTATTTTTAGTTTAACATAATTTATATCATATTGTAATTCATACGTGTTTTTATCGACTTCTCCCATCTCCCCTCTAATTCTGGTACATTGAACGAAGACACCTTTCACAATATTTTAAATTAACAATGTAGAAATTATTATTATTATTATTTTTTCCTTTTTACTAATATTCTCAAAATTTGTGGCCGGTTCATGTAACAACGTCGGTCACGTCTTGGTGGGCCAGGGCTGTTGTGTTCGTCCCCAATCACCAGCGGAGCAGCAATAGTCACCACAAATTTCAACGGCCACGATATGAGCCACGTTGCTGCCTGCGGTTGGGACGCTTCTGGATCGGCCTGATCGACGGACGACGCAACGCAGCAGTGGAATCCTCTCCCGCTTCATATCGCTGCCTTCCCTTCCGATTGGAGAAAGCACAGAGTGGGTGGAAGCGTAGTTGGATCGCGAAGATGGCCGTTTTCCCCGGCGTGAAGGCTGCTCTCTTGACTTACGCCGCGCACGTCCTGGCGGTGCTGGCGGCGGCGGCGGTCCTCGTCTGGTGCATCTACTTCCGCGGTGGCCTCGCCTTCGAGTCGTCCAACAAATCCCTCATTTTCAACGTACTCAATCGTCTTCTACGTTTTCCTTATTTTCGAATCGTTGATTGTCTTCTACGTTTTCCTTATTTTCGAATCGTTGATTGGCTGGTTTGGTAGTTGTTCTCTCAAAAATATCCCCTTTTTTGTTTTTTCCCTTTGTTTTCTCACTTTTCAGTTCATCATAAGAAACGCCTTCGATGTGGCTTGGAATTTACTTGTTTTACCCCTAGTCAGGGGCTTGTCTCTTCTTTATGGTGTCTTGTGGCTGCTATCTTGCAATTGATGTAGGTTTTTTCTTGTTTGGATGATGGCTTATGCTTCTAATTGAAAGATTTGCCGCTCTAACCTAAGCAAATCATGCTTGAAAGGAAACGAGGGGATGAAGAAAGTTGAGGGAAATTAGGGCACAATTTCATTTCTGTCCAAATCATGAAAAAAATGGAAGGAAAATGCAAAAGTTGGCTTCCAATTTTTGTTATCTCTAAATCAACTAAAACAATTTTTGATTTTTTCTATTGCAGATTCACCCGGTACTTATGTTGATTGGATTTATTATAATTGGGAGTGAAGGTAGGCACAATTGCAGTACCAGTTATCTCTTTTGTTCGAGTTGCTACCATGTTCACCTGCTCTTTCACTTTCCTGCAGCGATTATGAGCTATAAAACTCTGCCATGGAGTCATGAAGTGAACAAAACTATCCATTTGGCTCTCCATGCAATTGCTCTTGTTCTTGGTGCTGTGGGAATTTACGCTGCCTTCAAGTTCCACAATGAAAGTGGAATCGACAATCTGTACAGCTTGCATTCCTGGATTGGGATCGGGACCATCTCTTTATATGGCATTCAGGTAAATAATCACCATTTAATCTTTGGCCAAAACAATACCTTGTTCTACAGTTAACTAGAATTTTATTTGAGTCAACATCATCATCTTTGATACCTTACCCTGAATCTATTTCTTGTTTGCAGTGGATTTTCGGATTCGTGACCTTCTTCTTTCCTGGATCTTCTTCGGCACTGAGACGTAAGTCTCTGCCATGGCACGTACTATTTGGACTGTTCGTCTACGTACTGGCAATTGCCACTGCAGAGCTAGGGTTCTTAGAGAAGCTCACGTTTCTGGAGAGCGCAGGGCTGTACAAATATAGCCCAGAGGCCTTCTTGGTCAATTTTACTGCACTGGCTGTGATATTTCTTGGAGCCTCGGTTGTGTTGTCTGCCATTGCTCCTGCGAAAGTTGATGCACCACATGGTTACACTGCTGTATCAGAGAATTAGCAAATAAAAAACGTAGGATCTGTTACTGAAATCTTTAGAGGTTGCAAAAACTTTGTACACGAACAGTTGTTATTCCAATGCCCGTTTGATTCAGTAAATAAATGCATATGATCTAAAAATATAATGCATGGGCATGATCTGAAAGCATTTCCTTGCACATTTGGATAAACTTGATAATCCTTAAGGTGGATCCCATACTGCGTTGGATATCCACCAACTTCTTTGGTGGTTGGTGATGTTTGATACTCAAATAGAAGCGGTCATCACTGGAAGTTAGTTGAGTCATATTTAATCCTAGAAAATGTAAGTGTGGGATATTCACTTTCTGCTCGTCTCAAAACACCAGTTGATTCCTCTGCATGGTACATTCCAGAGGTAGGAGAATTAGGGCACATTCACAGCCAAACTTAAAAAACAAAAAACAACAGCAAAACTCGAAAACAGTCTTCATAGAAGTATAAACAAGAACAAGAAAATCGAGAATGGTGTACATATCAAAAAATACACTGTCAATCCATTCCCACTAATGATATATAACCAAGCACAAGAATAAAAACAAGAATAATAAGTGCTAAAGATTTGATAGGATAACCATTTGCATTTAAGTCAGTATAAACCCAATTTATCTATATCATAGATCGAAATACAAAATTCCCCACAAACTTAACTTGAAGGTTCAATCAACAACAACGTGCTTGTGGCGATCAATGATATACCACAGCCTTCGACACTATGCGACATATTTGGGAAAATCAATCAATAACTTGGGTAGTTCCCTTATGCCTAAACATCTACTATACCAAAAGACATTTACAGAGACCCTTGCAAGTCCTTAAAGTGTAGTTCTGTGCCAGAATTTTAATCTTGGTTGAAACCATACAACTTCAATATTGTGTTGTATCGACACTCCACACGCTTTGAAGTGTGTTGAGATTGACTCAAACGTGTTTTCATCTTATTTAGTTCTTAGCATCTTTACCTCTGAATATATGTCTATAACAACTAAAAAATAATTGAACTAAAATTTTAGTAACTGATCATTTGAACTGTTAGCAAATGTTGCTCAATCAAGAAATTATACCTCCTTTGCGCCTAAGTAAGCACAAGGTGAGAAACATCTTTCTCCCTTGGTTCTGTTTCTCTGTCAAATTCTAGTTTCTACTCTGAGTAAACAAGGGCTTAGAGTAATTATTTAAAGTAGGATGTTGAATATTGTGATATTCAGCATATTAGCAGTTAGCACCATAGGTAATCAACTGGCACACAAAAAGAATTAGAGGAAATTTATCTTGTCAATGTAGTATAAATATTAGTGCTCAATCTTTTTTTTTTAAATTTAAAAGAGATTGAGTATACCAAATATTGCCAGAGTACTTGCGCTTCTTTCTACTTTCTGTAAAAAGCTAGGTATTTGGTCTTGAGGACTATGATGCTGACAAGGTAGTTGTGGCTTATATATGCATCATGCATCAATACTCACCTGAACCATAATTTGGCGTGTCCGGCGGACACTCTCTGTAATATTTCCTGCAGCTGATGCCATTCAAACCTTTGTTCTACATCCATGAATATTTGGTCCACTATAAGCTTTTAAGCTTAAAAGAAATTCATTAAATGGAACCCAAAGGGCTTTATTTATCATAATCTAGAACTCAATTTTTTTAAGCGAACAAAATATATTACTTAATATAAATAGATGAAACCTGCTTTAAACGTGTTGAGATAAGAAAGAAATATATCTAAACCTCCAAAATTTAGATGCAAATCCCACAAGGCCACAATAAAGGAATGCAGACCACATAAATGCCAATTATTCAGGTATAACATAAGCCATCCAAATCTCCAAACTATCTACTATTATATTTTGTTTTTTTTGTTTATTCTACAAAATAAGAATTCATCACCAAGTCAGGTGTTTGTCTCAACTATTCGAGTTGGCTATATGAATTATGAATCTTATTTCTCCAGAGTTCTTACAACAAAGAACTCTGGATTTCGTATTTCTTTCTTACAACAAAGAACTATGGCTATATGAATTATGAATCTTATTTCTCCAGAGTTCTTACAACAAAGAAGGTTAAAATTCATGTTCAGAGATTTTGACAAATTTCGTATTGGTTGTCTATCCATAACACAATCCTCAACCTTTTCATTTAGGCTTTTTCATCCTTGCTAGCCAAAACCATCCCTCCCCATTCTTTTATCCCTTCCTCCTCCCTCTTATATGTTTGTGACAAAAGTAATAAACTGATACCATGCATCTTGTACAGGTTCAACTACTTATTTTGTAGCCTGTAAATGCTCAGCGTGGACCATTATTTAAAATAATTGTTCTAAAAAACAGATAATGGAGCGGAACTTAATGCCAAAAACGTACTTAATCATAAAAAACAAAGAGTAGCAATAATATTTTATTGTTTCCCCCTCTAATAACATTGAGTAACCTGGAATTAATATTGACCAGCCAATCACCTGGAATATTTCTATCTTACCGTCCCAATTGAAGTTCTATTTAGATATTCTTAGAATAAGCAAAGTGCTGGTTTAGAAGTTATCAATGTAGCAAGATGGATAACATACTGAAGATTACTTATACGTATGGTTGACTCTTCTCGGCCTCCTAGAAGGAGCTCTCTCTGCACGGTAAAAATTCAATATTAGAGACAACAAACAACTAAATGCAAATAAAGATAAAGTTAAAGAGAACAAAATAAGGTACTAAGTTTTGTACGCAATATATATTCACCTTATGACTTACAAAACATAAGAGGTAGTGTTTTGGTATATTACTTAGGAACTTGAAGAAGAACTTTAACCATCACAAGAAATTAAGTTAAATAATGGTCACCTCTTCTTGAGCAGCTTTTCGAATGTTGTTTTTGGCTTGCAAATTGGCAAGCCTCAAACTCTTATGCAAGCTAAATAAATGGATACAAAACAAGTCAAGAAAGAGACAATATTTAATTTCAGTGAATACAGTAAATGCTTGGGAGCTGAAGGCATAAAATTACAGAAACATTATCTTCAGAGCATCACGAGTAAAAGTTTTGAGAACCAGCCAACTTCCAAAATGCTCCAACTATTTATTAATATTAAAGCACGTGTAAAATTTTTTATTTTGCTGTTAAAATCTCATATCTAAAATTAAATATACATATTTTACCTTTTTAAATCAGCCATATATTAATATGTTAACGACAAAATAGCTATTTTCGAAAATATTTTGATATTCCTAATTCTTTTCTGTTTTTTTTAAAATATTTTTTCCTATGATGGGCCTGGGCCTGGGCCTGGGCCTGAATTGACACGAGATGTCGTCAACGTTAAATACCCAAATTTTGTAGACTGCATCGTTTAAGTTTGGAAAAACCCTTTGCGCCGCCGTCGACACCGCTTCCTTTCTTCTTCCGAGCTGCCGAAACCTTGGCTGGAATCCTTATCCCAAAGCGAACCACCATGCGACGCCCCAATACTAAGAGCCATGCTTTCCGCAAGCAGCGGCGGTTCTCGGAGGAGCAGGAAATCAAACTTCTTGACTCGTGGATCGAGGCCTGTCAGCCCGATTCCGGTACCAATCCCCTCGCGGCAACCCCTCCTCCGCCCCACGCCCCTGCTGGTCGCACCAAGGACGGTGGCTTTTCACCTTACGCCGGCGTCCGGTTCTTCCGGCAGCTTCCCATATCTAAGAAGACCAAGGACGGACTTGCGCCCAAGTACGTGGAGATGAGCGAGATTCAGCGGGCCACACTGCCCCACTCCCTTTGTGGTCGCGACATCCTCGGCGCTGCCAAGACAGGCTCAGGAAAAACCCTTGCTTTCATCATTCCCGTGCGTATGCCACTCTTGTTAGACAACTGCCTTCCAAAATCATGTCATAAAAATGACAAAATTAAATTAATTCCAGAATCTTACATTTATCTTTTTTTTTGGGTTCACTGTTATCTATTGAATGGTGTTAAATGTTCGGATTATTCTCCTATAATATATGAATAGGAAAGCTTATCTTACTCGTGTTTTCGGATATCCTTTAGAAAAATTTAACATTTTTGGGTTACAATTTCTATATTCTCACACATTAATCTTCTAATGTCTGTTTTGTTGATCAATTTTAGAAAGTTTTTGGCATGCCATTCTCAGTGATCTAGGGAAACTGAGCACCTTTTGTTTTCCAGGTCATAGAGAAATTGTATAGAGCAAGATGGGCTCCAGGAGATGGTGTTGGCTGCCTTATAATCTCCCCTACGAAGGAATTAGCTGCACAATTGTTTGATGAGTTGAAAATAGTAGGTAAACACCACAGTCTGATTATCGGCCTTCTGATTGGAGGAAGTAAAGATGTTGATGCAGAGAAGGAACGTGTCAATAATCTCAATATTTTGATATGCACGCCGGGTCGACTCCTCCTACACATGGATGAGAATCCAAACTTTGATTGTTCACAGCTCCAAGTGAGTTTGAGAATTCAAAATTTTGGTGAGATTTTTAGTTAAGTTTCTATAAACTAAGTTTGATTTTTCTTATGGGGACAGATCTTAGTTCTTGATGAGGCTGATCGGATTCTCGATGCTGGTTTTAGGAAAGAGCTGGATGCCATCATCTCTCATCTTCCCAGGCAAAGGCAGACCCTGCTATTCTCTGCAACACAAACAAAGTCAGTTAAAGACCTGGCTAGGCTAAGCTTGAAGAACCCTGAGTACATTAGTGTGCATGATAAATCAGTAACAGCCACCCCTGAACAACTAACGCAATTCACCATTATTGTTCCACTTGACCAGAAATTGAGTATGTTATGGAGCTTCATCAAAGCAAATCTTAAGTCGAAGATTCTTGTTTTTCTTACGAGTTGCAAGCAGGTATTATGCCGGTGTTTACCTTGCTGCTTTTCCCCATGTAACTAGTCAATTTCATGGTGATTCAACTGTGGAAAACTAAACTTGCTGTGCTTATGTAGAATTATAATTTGCAGGCTCATTCACAGGATAACAGTTGCAATATCTAATAACTGAAGACTTACAGATATAACTGTCTTCAAATTGGTTGATTTAATCATTCTATTTCATAGTTCAAATAGGCTGTCATTGATATTTGTGCCAACTCACTGTTAGCTAGAACCATGTGAACCCACACTAAACTTTCTATTGCCATAGAAATAACTCATTCCATAATGAAAGATTTCTATAGGCATAAAACAAAAAAAAATGCTGATCTACATTATAGTTTCAATTTACAAATTAATGTTTGTGGCCAATTTTTCTAACTCATCCTGCATACTGTTTGTGGATTATGAAATATGATTTTATCTTATTTTGTGTTTTCTTGTCGACTATTATTTTTATTACTTGACTTACTGTTTACATGCAATGATTGTATATATTCTGAAATATGATTTTATCCTTTTTTTGTTCTCTTATGACTAATCTTTTCATTACTTGAATTACTGTATACATGCAAATGACAGTGGAAGGTATTTTCACATTATGAATTATTCGTTGTACCCATGAATACGAGCATTGTGACAATTTTGCGTTATAGATATGGCTAGAATAAGGTTTGTTTGACTCTTCAACCATGTTGTACACATTCATGGTTATATTGTAATTGCCACCAATGGTTATATTGTAATTCCTTAAGTTATCCATAAACACACACACAACAATGAAAATGTAGCACCTACAGCAAAGCTTTCTTTAATCCTAGTATTTTGATTTCATTTATCACAATTGGATCAAGTAATATAAAATATGCATCAGTGGGTTATCAGACTTTGTTTCTTTCTTATCTTTGTTGAATTGCTTATTTCATATCTGATTTTGTTGTCAAACGTTAACTCGTCATGCAGGTTAAGTTTGTTTTTGAGGCATTTAGGAAACTTAGACCGGGAATTCCTTTGAAATGTTTGCATGGTCGGATGAAGCAGACTGCAAGGATGCTCACATATTTACAATTTTGTGAGGAAACATCTGTTCTCTTTTCAACTGATGTGGCCTCTCGCGGACTTGATTTTTCTGCTGTGGACTGGGTGGTCCAGGTGATTAAACAAGTTTACTAGCTAGTTTTGCTGCAAAAGATCTAATGTTTACTTGTTCCACCTTTTTAGGCTGATTGTCCAGAAGATATTGCAACTTACATTCATAGAGTTGGCCGCACTGCTCGCTTCAAAAATACAGGGAAGTCATTGTTGTTTCTAATGCCATCTGAGATGGAGATGCTCACAAGATTACGTGCAGTTGAACCTAAAATTCCAATTAAGTTAAGGAAGGTAAGCAACTATCATCTATTTACTGCCTAGTTGCCCTAGCTTCCTAGACTACTGCCCCAGTCAATAATTGATTAGGATATAGAAAATACAAACTTTGATAACCTGATTGGCACCTCTCTTCATCCTTTTTGTCTCATCATGCTTTACCTATTAGTTTTACTTTTCATAATTAATCTTGTTGTTGAGGCTCATGAGAACAGATTGGTAATGTTCTAATTATTGTGCATGTGTTTGTGGTCAAATTCTTTGATGTGCCTGTGGCATATGGTTAAATATATGAGCTCTCTACACTATTCACGGTGATTGTCTTTTCATATATGGTCTACCCCTGTTAGTTAAGAGTAGTTTAACTACTTACTCTATTTTATTTTGGCTATGGTGAATACTATGGTAAGCAAAAGAACCATTATTGGTTTCTTCTCTTTTATTGTTTTTTTTTGCTGTTAATTGAAGTGTAGCATAACTACTTCCGTGTCTTATTTTTTGGTTATGGTGAACACTTTTCAGGCAAAAGAGCCAGCATCCATTTCTGCATTATTGGCATCTCTACTGGTTAAATATCCTTCTATGCAGCAGTTAGCACAGAGAGCATGTGTCACATATTTGAAGTCCATATATCATAAGAACGATAAAGAGGTATTTGATGCAACCAAGCTTCCCATAGAAGATTTTGCAGCATCCCTTGGTCTCTCAGTAACCCCTAAGTTGAGATTCGTTAAACGCAAATTCGGTGAAAATTTGGCACCCACTGAAGCTACTCATGGTGAAAAGGGTCCACACGATGCTAAATCTATAGTTGATAACAGAAAGTTACAAGTAAATGCTTGGCCAGATGATGTAGAGGACAAAGTACTCATACCCAAGGAATCGTCCTCGTTTGATTTGGAAAGCGGGAAAACAGAGTATGTGTTGTATTTTTCCCTCCATGTGTTTCCAGATTGAAGATGGTTTGTTATTTAGTTTCCTGCTCTTAAGGTCTTTTTCCAACTAGCGCATGCAGATTAGGAGCCTGGGTGATGAATAAAAAGAAGTTGAAGATTAATTTGCATCGGCCTTTTGGAACCAGAGTTAAATTTGACGATGATGGGAATGTTATGCCTCCATTAGCTGCCTTAGCTGACACACAGACAGTTGACGGCTCTGTTCACCAAGATGCTGGTCAGTTCCTCTGAATTCTATTACAAACTCTCTACTTTTTTTGCTAGTATTGTTTTGTTGTTTCAAAGGCATTAATTGTGTGATCTTAGTCTTTGCACGGTATGATGTTTCTTATTAACTTTTCAATCACATTTACAGTTAAAGAACGGTACAATAAGCTAAGAGAAGAGATGGCTATGCGTGACAAAGAGGACAAGCTTCTGCACTACAAGCGCCTACGCGAAAAACGAATAAAAGAGAAGAAAAAGCTGAAGAGGCTGAAAGAGGAAGAAGGCACAGGAGATGACCAATCTGGATCAGATGAAAATGAAGAAAGAATTCCTAAAAGAAATAAAATATACTTTAATGATGATGACGAAGACAATGGAGTTGATAATGAGATAGCGGCAGGAAAGTCAGCATGCTTGAACAAAGACTCACCCACTTTAGCTGCACAGGAAGCTCTGGCTCTTCAACTTTTAAGATCCATGCACTCCTGACTTGCCCATTTTAGCAACTCAAACCAGCTTATTTTGGTTTGAGTGCATAAGAATTTTTCTCCTGCGGACAATGTAAATGTTTGTAGAGATTTAGTTCAGGATCATCCTTAGGGATGATGTTCCACCAGGGTGAAGCCATTGTATTCACTGTTGCCCAAGCTCATGTGTGTGCAGGAATGCTATAAACAGCATGTTTTACAGTTTTATTGTTAATTTATGTCTACCTTCACTCCTTCAGTGTCATTTAGAGGAGAAATCTTAAAGGGAATTAGTTCCATTGAAGAAGGGGTTCGGAAATGTCGTTTTAAATGTTGAGAGCTGGAACCTCAAATCAAATTAATGCAAACATAATGTGAATTAGTTGAGCTGTACATATATCCATTAAGGCACTTTATACGACACAGCTCTGGAAGGTGGATTCCAAACACAGGAGGGCCAATAGATTAAACGGTTGTTAATCCACCACTCGTATATTGGCTAGCATTAGCCTATTGCATTTGTTCCAACTATAAATTTGGACAAATTTTAACACTATTTAGACTGAATGCGGTCCTAAACCTTTTTCTAAGGGACATTAATAGTCTTAATTTTCTAGTAATTAGATATCCATCTCTCTCAATTCATAACACAACGCAAGCTGTCTAGCAAAACGCAAGCTTCATATTTCTTAGCATACTTAGGTAGTCGAGTCAAATTTTATAGTGTTTAAGTTTGTTTGATAAGGTAATTGAGCTAAGTCAAGTTGAACTTAAAATGAACTAAGCTGTTGAAATAGTTGTTCAAACTTAGCTTGATTTTTTTTTTACGAGCTTGAGCTTGATTCAATTAGATGCTATCGAGTTCTTAGTTCAAGTTTATTTGATTGTTTAAAATTTTTATAATTTTAAACTTATTTGATTGGTTATTAGGTTTTGATACTATTGTTTGCCAATATTGTTCACGAACAATTCATAATCTGTGTTTATGAACATTAACGAGCTAAACATATATGTCTTCAAATTATTCATTTAATTTTATAAGTTGTTCAAGTTTATTTATTTAATTAACTTTATGTGCATTGAACAAACATAAATAAACTTTTGCCAAACCGAATAGCAAACTTATTTTA
>JBBPFP010000044.1:5340474-5351097 GCA_037974795.1 Kaempferia galanga | reverse complement strand
GTTCCATTGAAGAAGGGGTTGGGAAATGTCGTTTTAAATGTTGAGAGCTGGAACCTCAAATAAAATTAATGCAATCATAATGTGAAATAGTTGAGCTGTACGTATATTCATTAAGGCACTTTATACGACACAGCTCTGGAATGTGGATTCCAAACACAGGAAGGCCAATAGATTAAACGGCTGTTAATCCACCACTCGTATATTGGCTAGCATTAGCCTATCGCATTTGTTCCAACTATAAATTTGGACAAATTTTAACACTATTTAGACTGAATGCGATCCTAAACCTTTTTCTAAGGGACATTAATAGTCTTAAATTTTCTAGTAATTAGATATCCATCTCTCTCAATTCATAACACAACGCAAGCTGTCTAGCAAAACTAGGTACCAAACCAATCACAACCGCAAGCTTAATATTTCTTAGCATACTTAGGTAATCGAGTAAAGTCAAGTCAAATTTTATAGTATTTAAGTTTGTTTGGTAAAGTAATCAAGCTACGCCATAGCTTGATTTTTTTTTACGAGCTTGGGCTTGATTCATTAGATGCTATCAAGCTTTTAGCAAGCTTATTTAATTGTTTAAAGTTTTTATAATTTTAAACTTATTTGATTGGTTATTAAGTTTTGATACTATTGTTCACCAATATTGTTCATGAATAATTCAAAATCTGTGTTTATGAACATTAACGAGCTAAACACATATGTCTTCAAATTATTCATTTTATTTTATAAGTTGTTTTAGTTTATTTATTTAATTAATTTTATGTGCATTGAACAAACATAAATAAACTTTTGCCAAACCGAGTAGCAAACTTATTTTAGTTCATTTACCGCCCTAAGCACACTGCACCCTGAACACTAAAGGATAGCCCAAAGCACACAAAATCATCACCTAATCACCTTCATATGAATTCATGGCTACGACATGATGCCACTCAAGTTCTGCTCTGTCTTCAAGTGGCACATCGGATGTTTCTTTACATGTTTCAAAGATGTCTAGGTCATACAAGCTAAGTCCCAGACGTAAGCCAGTCTGGACATGACTGGTATATTAATCACAGAAGTGATGCAGGATTAGGGGAGGATATGTCAATCAATTTTTTTCTAGTTGTACCAATAACTTCTATTTTAATCTGTCCACACCCGAGCAATGCCAAACGGAGAACAGTGAAGATACCGTGCATAGAGCAAAGATCTTCTGGTTCATATTTTATGGACAACTCCTGATCCACAAAATATAGATCGTTGAATCAGATCAGGAGCGATGATCTGATCGAATAGTTCAGATTAAAAGAGACAAGGAGTAGTCCATAAAATACAGACCAGACCCTAAATCCTAAATCCTTAACCTGACTTTTAGTGCATGTAGTCGCTATTAATACACTGCACCTGCCTGACTTTTAGTTCAATCTTCCCTCTCCATCCTTCCTCTGCGGCCATGAAATTACTAAAGTCTCTGGTTTTCTTTCTCTTGCTACTTGTAGTTTCTCCGGCGCTTACCGGCCACAGCCATGCCAGAAGCCTGAGCAGAGAGGTGGGGAAATGGAAGAGCAGCAAGCATTCTGTGAAGACATATATGAATCATTTTCCAAGGATTTCTCCATCTCCAGAGCCTGTTGATGATTTCAGCTCAATTTATGGAGCTTCCAAGAGAATGGTGCCTCAGGGCCCAAATCCACTCCACAATTGATCTTGTTCTATATTCCATGGTGTAGCAGCTACAGATTACAGACCCTCAAAGATGCAGTTGAGTTCTTGGTGATTAAACGGAGTCTAATTCATATCCATGTGAGCTAGTAACAAGTGAAAGGAGTAAAATTCCCGATCAGAAACAAGTTAAAAAGTGTATAATTTTGTGTTCTTAGTTCTTACTCTGTATAGGATGATGATATGAAGTATATGGAAAAGGCTGAAGGTTTTTTGTTTCTTTCGTAGAATGCTTCTGAAATGGTACAGAAGAGAAGTGAGGAGTGAGTGCATTGCTTGTGCCTCATTCAATGCCTTGATAGTTTCAAGTCGTGCCATTCATCATGAATGGTTCATTGTATTAAGATAATAAAGTCACTATGGAAGTTAAGTGAGTGTTTGATTTGGGTCTTTTGTTTTTAATTTTCTAGAAACTTATATTTTTTAAAATTAAAAAATAACTTTTAGATATTTTTTTAATTTTTTTAAAAATGTTATCTCCTTCTTTTTTTTTTTTTAGAAAACAGAGTTAGAAAATACCAACTAAATACTCTTTCCTAGAAAATCGCATTGTCTTAGAAAATGAAAATAGAAAATGCTCAAACCAAACCTAAGAAATTATAGTCTCATTAACAATTCAAGTAAGAATTTCTATTAGAAATGTAATTGAATGAAAAATTAAATCTAGATCGTTGATTTGAGGAGGCATAAATGCCATTTGGATGGTTCAATCTGAACCATTGATTTCACAAGGATAGCATCCTTTTGAAGAAATATTATATCTCTTGGAAAGGGATGCAATCTAAACCATCCAATTCCAGTTGGATGGTTTACCATTTTTAATCACTCAATTCATTCCAAGCAAAGTCAACATTGCATTCCTACTTGCATCGAAGAGTTTGAGAAACTTCTTTGGTTCGGAGATCTTGGGATTTACAATGTTGCTATCGCAAGATAAAGCCGTTGCATTTTGGAAAACGATTGCTGTATTCCGTGAGCACCGTGTGCGGGGCAAATTCGTCTTAAAGAGATATAGTCTAACTTCAACCTCGAATTTGCTAAAGTGGTGTTATATCGACATTCTATCCGTACTCAGATTGCACCATAACCGACACCAACAACTTCACCATAAATTCGTGATATAACTATTGGATCTAGTCGAGCTAATGTTCAGGTGCACATCCAGTTTGACCAATCGATTTGATTTCCAATGAATTTTATAACTATGACTCGTAACAAAGTCTAAGTAACCAAGCCCACTGCTACAAGCCAAGAACCTATAGATCATAGATCGATAGTTCTAAAGATAAAACAACTCACACAGGGTGTGGGTAGAATAACTGACCTAGTACTAGAATCTCAATACAGTGTTGCTTTAGTTTAAGGAAGCAGAAGGCAATGAATCAACTAACATTTCTTATAAACTAAATCTTACTTTCTGAAAATTAGAAGGTCCTGAAATAGATGTCATGGCTGTGCTATTGATCAGAATGATCTCCACCATCTGTTCAATCTTGCCAACCAAAGTTTATCCTTTCCATAGTCCTATTTGATATGGCTCGATCACGTAAAAGATGAAATTTATGATCCTGAAGGTCCCCACAACTGCCCATAACATTAGGAGAGAGCTATCATGGCTTCTCAATCTTATTCGAATTCGACTCTTATAACTTACTATATGGTAACTAACTTAGCTATACCCCGGTCCTTATTCGATGCGGCTCGAGTTATGTGTGGACATGGAGGGAGTTTTTACGGCGATCACTCATTTATTCATCATTCAACTGAACAAAGAAAGACTTCACGGTACCAAGAACAGAGACAACAGGTCGGCAAGTATGAATGCAGTGACTACCAATCTCTCCTTCCTAGACCCATTCTTCTTTTTGCCATCTGCGTCGAACTATAATAATAATAATAATTTTATTTTTAAAAAGAATTTTAATAAAATTGTTTTGCTTGAAGCGCATTGGTCCATGATTAACGGCGCAGACAAAACGAGAGCGTTATTATTCATTATTGAATCTCCCGAATCACGAGACGGCGATGGTTCCTTTGTCCACTGGATTCGATTCCAACGGCACCATGATCGTCGCATCTTGGCCCTCTATTTTTGCCGCGGCGGTGCCATGCCGTCGGATCGCGGAATCCCGACGTTAGTTCCGTTGCGGCTCTCGCAACAGTGTGACTCTACCCATGTGACAGTGTCACTTTCGTCATTTACTGCGATTCCGAGGGTATTCTTGTGGGCCGTTTATTAAAATGAGTAACGTTGGTGTTCGGTGTCCTTTCTTGTAGCGTATGTAAATGACCGAAATGGCCTCGGTGACCGATTTTCTTTTTTCTTTTAACAAATATTGTTATAGGATTTCACTTGCAGTTTGCGAAATTTAAAGAAAAAGGGCAAGCCGGTAATTTAGTATAAGAAGAGTGAGTAAAGGGAATAATAATGCGATTAATTTATCCAGAGAAAATTTAGTTCCGATTTTGCCCCTTTATTTGGTCTATATAACAATTAACGAGAAAGAGAGAGAAGGAGAAAATACGTTAACAATCGATGGCTTCTTCTTCTTCCTTCTTCTACTCGTTCCTCGTGCTCTCGTCGTTGGGTTTGCTCCGCCGTCTCGACGGCGGCGCTGCGTTCGACCCGCATTGGCACCCCGCAACCGCCACTTGGTACGGCAGCCCGGACGGCGACGGTAGTGACGGTGAGCCCCTCCCCTCGATTCCCTCTGCCAGCGTTACATAAATTGCAGGAAGAGTTGCGCTTTCCCTCTGATATATAGATCGCCGGATAGCTAGCTCGCCACCGAGCTCAGCCGGCGGGGGCGATTCCCTCTGATGCCCGTCGGATTGAGATCGGACGGCTAGAGTGGGTCGTTATATACGAGCTCCGTAGACTTGTGGCCGTTGCCATGTTCCTGGAACAGGGAGGAATGCGGGAGTGGAAAATCTCAGTTTGCCGCCCGACAATTTTGTAAAATTTGCATTTGATCTCTAATAGTTTAATATTCCCGAAAGAAGGAGAGGAATTAAATTTTATTAAAAAAACTTTAATGGGCAAATTGAAATTTCCCTCGTATGAGCAAATGTTGGTTAGAATGATTAGAAGTATTAAAATTAGGGTTGTAAATTAATGGCAGGCGGGGCGTGTGGGTACGGGACGCTGGTCGACGTGCGGCCGCTGCGGGCGCGGGTGGGAGCGGTGAGCCCGGTGCTGTTCAAGGGCGGCGAGGGGTGCGGCGCCTGTTACAAGGTACGCTGCCTCGACGCCGCTATCTGCTCCCTCCGCCCCGTCACCGTCATCGTCACCGACGAGTGCCCCGGCGGTTATTGCGCCGCCGGTCACACCCACTTCGACCTCAGCGGCGGCGCCTTCGGGCGCATGGCCGTCGCCGGCGAGGCCGCTCAGCTACGCAACCGCGGCGAGATCTCTGTCATCTTCCGAAGGTAATCCTTATGCACATTTCACAAAAGTAGGCAATCCTTTGGCTTGGTTCTCAGTCAGAACAAATATTTAACTCGGAAGAGTTGATTTTTACAGGACTCTATGTAAGTATCCTGGGAAGAACATTACCTTCCATGTGAATGAAGGTTCCACAAACTATTGGCTATCTCTTCTTGTGGAGTTTGAGGATGCTGATGGAGATATTGGATCCATGCAAATCAAACAAGTAAACTTTCCCTTCTCAAATAAATCTCGCTTCTCAATGCTGCACGTTGCTTACTCTTTCCTTTTTGTTGCAAATCGGCTTCTTTTCTTCGATATGAAGGGAATAGATACTGTCAGATTTGATTTATCTTAAAAACCTAACTTTGTTCTTAGTGATTCATCAATGACTGTTCATTAAAGAATCATTTCCTTTTTTAACTATCATATTTCTGTCCACATCAGAGCTCTTCATGTTCCTTTAACGAACAATTTTACTCATGGATTTAGTTTCGTGTGCTCTTGTTACTGCTGCCTAACATTAATTAAAGTTCTCTTGTTTTCTAGCTACCTAATCCTAGAACTTTTTCAGGAAAGATTAGCCCCCTTTTTGTGTTCTTAAAGTAGCTCTCTTTTACTTCAAAGTCTTTGTCAAAGACCAAACTGAAATGCCGAGACCCTTCATCATGCCTAAAATCCCGCAGGAAACTGCTGATATATGCGAAGAATAAGGCATATCAGTCTATTGATTGATTAGTCATTTAATTCAAAAGGTTAAACTTTTAGTAAAGAACTCAGCTTGTAATGTGGTTTCAACAACTATCAAATCTCGCAGGCAAATTCTGTGGAGTGGCAAGAGATGCAGCACGTGTGGGGAGCAACTTGGTGCATCACTGGGGGGCCTCTGCAGGGCCCCTTCTCGGTAAAGCTCACCACACTGACCTCTCAAAACACCCTCTCAGCAAGAGATGTGATCCCCAGGAACTGGTCGCCCAAGGCCACCTACACTTCTCGTCTCAACTTCTGATGGATGCTTCTCTACTGTGTGAGTTGCTGGAGCAAGTTCGGAGTGTGTAAATGTTGTAGCCCTCTCCAAAGGGAAGAGTGAGCGCCTTATTTACCTTTGTGTGCCCATTATAATTGTAGGATCGCAACATGAAGAAATGGATGGGGTCCAAGAATGAATGCTAAGTGTAATAAATTCTGACAACAGTTAAATTGGTTGACATAGATTGCAGCTGTGAGTCTGTGCCTCCATTGGCTAAGGAAATTGGGATCACGTGCATACAGTTAGATTCTTGCCTGTGTTAGGCATGTGAGGAAAGTAGGGGGCTGGTTTTTTTCACAGGCACATGGTCTCTTTCAAGGGAGGGAGGTGGTCCTTTTCCCCATGGTGACATGGTGAATTCTTATAGTGTCAAAAAGTATGCACTGGCCATCAAATTGGGTTTAAACACCACCAGACCAAACTAGGCCTCTGTGGAAAACAATAACTTATCACCAATTCAGTCAATAGTGTTAAAAATTTATTAAAGAAATAATCAAATCAACCAATTCTATTGTTGACAAGTTTTATGGATTTGAGCAATCCCAGGCACAGCCAATCCAACTTAGAAGCTTGAAGCCGCAGATCTCATTGTCAAAATATTGTTGGAAAACTGAACACTATCAAGTTCGACTCATAACATCTACACTGTATTGCATGTGTAGTTTGACATAACTTAAAAAAATGAGGGAGAAATGGAGAAAAGAGCCGAATTATGTTTCCGTGAACTCCAACTGCCAACATGGGTGCCGATCTCTATCCGATGCTAAATTGATCTCTCTCGATGCTAAACATGAAACTGCTTGACATTATTCAGTAAACATGTAAAGAATGGAAAGCAAATTTTTCTACAACGGTAAGCAAAGCTAAAAATCAGCAGAGTAACGGCAAGCTTTTTTGATAAAAATGGAAGTGTTTTCCTCATAACCTTCCGTTTATCTTTCCATTTTTATTCATGAATACAGATTAGAGAACAGAGTTATATATAGATAGGCCTCTATCGTAAATATTTAGTTGGTCAGTTATGCACCCATCTAATTGGTGGAATTGTGATTAACTGTGACCAAGATGTGACAAGGACCACAAAATAATGCCAGCATAAGGCATATGCAGCGTGTAGCTTGCTTGATTTTATCCATCCATCTAATTGGCCGAACTGTAATTAACTGTCACAGTTATGCCAGCGTTAAGTCATAAAACTGCATTTCTGCTCGGCTCTTTTATCTTCCTAATAGAATAAAAGATGGTGATTATGTTGCTTTCAGAGGCTACAATAGCATTTCTCAAGCCAAGGAGGATAAGGAATTAAAGTACCTTCTCAGCAAAGTAACTAAGTTCTATATTCATGTACACGCATCCATTTCGTAGCAGACCATTTATTTCCTTTAATAACAGCGCAACCACCTGCAACAAGTTCAATTAGTAGCTAAGGATGTTGATTTTTGTGCAAACAGATACGATGACAATAATTATTTTAGTGGCTGTATGTGTATCACAAAATAAAATAAAATAAAATAAAATATATACCATGTAAACTAGATGGATCCAGGGAGGCATCCGGCTTCATACTCCAGAAGAGTAAAGCATCACCCATCTTTGGTTTAACAGAAAGGCCTTTCTTTGCACATTCTGATAATTCCGGTGAAGAACTTCCGTTGAATTTTGCAGTAGGAAACACAGTTTCACCACCCTCCTCTACATCAGAACTGATCAAGAAACATTGCAACGTTGAGTTTAAGGTCACAAGAGATGTTTCTCTTTGAAAAAAATGGCCAGCATCTTAAAGCAATATAAGGTGATTCTTACAGGTACATGAGAAGTGTAGCTATTCGCTGACCGCCATTCTTAGTGTTGAAGTCATCCATGAAGTAATCAAAGTGAGGTTCATATTTCTGACCAACTTCGTAATGGAGAACCTGAAGACCCTCTCCATGCTCTGAAGTAAGAAACAAAACCAAATCTCAGCTGTGTAAAAACATCTAGAGAATAAACTGAAGAAAAACTGGCACTAGAATAGATGCATAATTCATCTTTGATAGAGAATACTGGCATGATGACTGACTATATTAGTAAGATACTCATATATACCGACATAGAGGGTGCAAAGTTCAGCAAATTGAAACTGATGTAAACCCAACATTCTTCTACGCAAAGATATTTGCTAGAAGAAAATTGAATGAATGACCCAAAAATTGAAATAGAGATAAAATAACAATTTTTAAAATCAAGCACTAAGGGAGTAAAGTTGCGAGTATGTTCAGAAAAAAAAGGTGTGAATTCAGATATACTATGCAACCAGTAAATACACAAATGACTAATTCAATGTGTAAAAAGATACCAGTAAAGTCAAGGTGTAAGAAGATACCAAATTGCAATAAATAGTCAAGATAACTGATCATTTTTGAAATCTAATTATAATTCACATAATATGGACAATTAAGAGGAGCAAAGGTCTGATATATGTCGGCATTTCCAGATAGCAACACAGAAAAATAATTTTTTATAAACCAGAATCTAACACATCCTGAAATACTATAAAACAACATGAACAATCCTTCAGTTCATGTAACATACTAAATACACACCCATCGGTATGAAGGAAAAGTCTGCTATTCTTTTCTCAATTGTTCGGATGATTTTGTCTTGTCCTCTTCTAAGAAACATGCCAGCACTTGTCCGCACCCTGGAAGACATTGTTACACTCTAAGATGATTACCTAGCAGGCAGATGATAAAAGAGCCAGTGAAATGAAATATAAACCTGCTGTCTTTACTCCGACCTGTCACACTATCTACAACTGTTGACTTCTGCATGTGAGGCTTTGCTAATTCAATGAGGTACTCACACTCTTTCTGGGACTGATTAGCATATATAAAACAGCAATTGTCACTTTTAAAGACATGAATAACATTAAAAACCATGCACACGATATAACATGCGTAGGTGACTAGGCAGCACTTGAGAGAAAATAAATGTGGTCATAGGAACAAATAACAGGATGATAACAATCAAGGAAAAGCTAAGATTTGTCTCTTGAACCCATGTTATCATATCTTCATGGCGGATGGAACAATAAGTGTACACGGCAACTTTATTATGCTCTACTCAAGCCAAACTAGTAGCAAAGTAGGCACAATAATGTAAAATTCTGAGGGTTTAATGTTGCCTTTTTAGATATGGACACACACACACCACAAAAAAGGAGAAAGAAATAGATTGGGCATGAGATGGAAATGTAGAACTTAGGACTTCAAAGTAATGTAAACTAGATGATTGAAGGACTAAAAAAAAGATGGCCTGAAGCACTCCAGCAGACCTTGAAATCACCCGACTTACAAACATTGAAACTACGGGAAAAAAAAAACAACCAAGATCTCATTTTCAAATATATTAGACACTCTCTTCAGAGGACTATCCTACTTCCCATTGTTGTCTTTCGTTAAACAGCCTATTTCTTCAGAAGGAATCACAGGCGAGTGCACTGTGACTTATTCGTCGAGAAAATTAGGGAAATTTTTCATAAGAGTAACGATTACCGGAGTGAATTTCACCATTATTCAGATCCATAAATGAGGCTAATACATCCCACGGAGTAAACTAGATAATTAAGAAGAAAGAGCCAATTTGAAAGAGAGGAAGCAACATAAACGCAAAAAAGAAGAGAATGGGAACCAACCATAAAATTGTGATACACAAACGCTCTGGGTTCCCACGAGATCACCTCCGTCCACTGATTCTCTCCGTGCTCCAGCGCATTCTTCCTGCAAAGCCCAGAAACACAATCACTAGCGTCGAAGCGGGTACCCCACCGGATCCAAGGCGAAAGCCTACAGAACCGATCGATCTGCCTATAATAACACCGCCATGAAACAAGAGCTCAACGCACGCCTCCCGGATGGATCTTCGAGGACCATGCTTGGCAGGACCGTCGGAATCAACAGGGAGGGAGAAGATCCCGAGAGCGAGGAGCATGAGGAGGACCACCGAGAGAGTGAGTAGTGCCACCAGGATGAGTGTGAAGGGGGAGGATCTCCGTCCTGGGAGCAGCCGGGAGTGCCGCGGAGGCCTCGCCATTGTCGCCGTCGCCGTCGCCGTGCACAGCTGCGGCCTGTGAGAAAATCGCAGAGCCTGAGAGAGAAAGAGGAAAAGTCGGTCAACGTGTACGAATTTCACTTCGGCTTTCCGCAAAAATATTAAATTAAAAATACTAAATCCACGTATTGTTTTTCCTTTTCATTAAAAACTATTTTTAAAATTATATTGGATTATATTTACCAACACTGCCCCAATTAGGGATGAAATTTCACATGAAGGATTTGATATCGGATCATAGAGAGACTATCAATAGCTCATATTTAATATTAGATAATATATACATATATATTAGTAAAAAAGTTATTTTTTCAAAATTTGCTAAATATTTTGTTTTGATATTAGGAGACTAAATAAATATTTAATATAT
>JBBPFP010000044.1:5294089-5313493 GCA_037974795.1 Kaempferia galanga | reverse complement strand
GTACAACTCGGACTAGTGGAGCATCTGTCTGGAGAATCTGACCAGACGAGCGGGGATTTCAGGCCGTTTCGTAGCATTGTATGGAGGACAGCCATGATGACGTGTTGAGCCGACCAAACCATTTTTGCATTCGGTCGAAATATACCCTGGATGTCTGAGTGCTTCTGTAGTCTGACTGTAGCCTCCACAGGGAGGCCCAGATTTGTACTTGTACTGACTAATCTGATTGGGTTAATCATGGTGAGTATTCGACCGACCGAATGGAGCTCCATGATAGTGGATTACATCCTTTCGGCGGTTTAGGTCGCGTGCTCTCATTCGTCTAGTTCGGAGCTGCTTTATCCGCTAAGTGTTGTGGCCTTAGCTGCCATGCCTCCTCCATGTGGCACCACACTGTCTTCCCTGTCATTCACCACATAGCACCTTGCTGGAAGCTATGCCACCCTTCACGTGGCTCATCTATCCTTACCGGATCAATCATCTTGTGTGGCAAACTTGAGTAACTTTTGAATTAGTGTTGAAGGATTAATACCCAAGAAAATTCTAATTCATGTAATAAAAAGTAACTTAGTTTGAATATTATTAGTGATAAATGGATAAATTCATGTAGTTGAGCCCAAGTAGATAGGATTTGCATGGTTCACTTGGCCAATTAATCTTTTTTACATTTGACCATTAACTTAACTATGAGCCATTATGATTCATCTTTTAGTTGTTGTGTCAAAAAGCTTCGGCTATCCTAACTCACATTGGTTGTGCTTAAAAAATATGTAAAAGACACACTAGGTCTTTATAAGTTATTGTTCACGATGAATGACATACATGCACATTAGATTGATATGAAAGTGGTTTGAATGACTTTTTCTATGTTTTTTTTACTGAGAGGAACTCCACTCTAAAGAAGAGGTGGAAAATTGGCTCTCAAGTTCTAGATGCAAGCTCTTTAATTTAGGTTCTCTAGTTGCAATAGGTAGGGAGTCCTACTAGTGATGAAATTGATTAAGGGTGTGAAAAATACTTCTGCCTAAACAAGAATGTATATTTCTTCCCCCTCTTAAATGCAAAAAAAAATTCACACTCCCATAGCAATCCTCTCATAGCAGGCATTTGTTTGGACAATAACTCTCTTTTACAGTGAAATCACATTATATCCCTTTTTACTATTAATGTAAATTCAAATTCTTGAGGTGACTCATATTTTGTAAACAAACTCTAGCCAATACCATTCTCTCACAATTGTTATATTTTCTTGAACAGAAAATAGTGGACTATTTCTCGGTTCCCGCACAATACTGGCATATGGGCCATGCTATCTTCTCTCTTATATAATATCTCATCAATTATTAGTTAAATTATTTATGTAGTTCTTTTATTTACAAGGCTGCTAGTTATGTAATAGCTGTTGATTAGTTGATGTTTTCTCCAATATAATCCATGTGTTGTGCTGGGAGAGTTTTGGTTCTATAACATGGCATACTACAGTATCACTTATATGCTGCCTTTTAAGAGATTCCAAAAGGCACGTTTTCTCCCAAACCAACTTGTCTATTATTTAGGCATTTTGTGAAGTTATAGAAGTTTTTAAGTATCACTGGTGATGTATGTAAAAATTCCCAATATGTTCAGTCAGTTTAGTCAACAGTTATAAAGCATAGAGGGACAGGTTGGATCTGCCTAGGCTCTTGAGCAATGTGGCATTCTACTATTGTGTACACTTAAGGGGCCACATAGAAAGAGACCTTTTTTTACAGGAGATTAGCAACTAGGCAACAGCTTATTGCTATCCTCATATGGTCTATTCTTACTTCTTGGTTAGCAGCACTGCTGCAGCATTGGCCCATATTGTTATCAACTTATCATCACACCTCCAAAATCAATTTAAACTCCACTTCCGACCAACCTTTACAACCACTAAGATACCTAATTAAACACATACCCATTCACTTAAGATAAATTGCTTGCACCTCGACCCACTTTACCCAAGCTTTTTGCAGCTCAGATGAACTAAGCCTAATCCATACCCTCACTGAGTAGAGCTCCTCATAGTTTGGTCTTTTCTAGCTAACTTTGGCGACCAAGGTCCAAGCTAGATCAAGAGACTTGTAAACTTCTATATCATTTTACTCATAACAACCAGTTATCATATATATTTGTTATCTTTTGTGTTTTTATAGGTTGCTCTAAGAAATTCTGCAGGATAAGAAGTAGAATAATTAATGCTTCTGGGATTATTTGGATTTGTTCCTTCAATTATATCTTTTCAGCCAATTCAGTTTGATGCCAATTATGCGCTGATTATTTATGATGATAGTTTTTCTTTTTTAACTAAATGCATAAAAATGATTTCTTTTGCAGGTGCTAATAATCTCATTCCAATTGAAATTGCCCTGAAAATCGCAAACAAAATTAAGGCAAATGAGCAGTTCTCTGCATACATAGTTATTCCCATGTGGCCTGAGGGAAATCCAAACAGTGCTCCAATACAGAGAATTCTCTACTGGCAGGTTATTTTTATCCATCTTAAATTATCCAAGATAGACATGCATCTTCAAAATAGTAGTTTAGTACTTCAGTTACTCCCTTACAATCTGATTACGCATGAAGTGATGCAGAGCACTTGCCATGCAACAGGAAAATAAATGTTATATTGATTATTTCCTCTAGTGCTTATCTTTATCTCAATCTCTTCTCTTTCTTCTTCTCTTACACCCTTTCTTTCTCTTCCCTTTCTTCCATAAATTTGAACTGTTAACATTTCCAATCAAATCATCAAAGAAAAATTTATCAAGATTGTGATGCGGACATGATTTAGTAAGCTTGCTGATATGTAAACAAAAAACTTCGGTGTGTAATATAATTGAAACCGAGGAAGATGATAAAGATGTAGTTAGAGTGACCATGCAAATGCTTTTACCAATGAGATAGGCTCGTTGTCAAGAGTAATATTGGGAAATTGTGAAGGTGAATAGGGGTTGAAATCAAGAGATATTATTAAACATATATGGTTAGAAATCTAAATCAAGAATACAGAGATTTAATCTTGAGGTATGTGCTAGGCAAGTAGTGGATGTACTTTGATGGAGTAAGGAAGTTATAAGCTTATAGTACATTCACAGTGGTAACATAGGATCTACAAGTGCACTATTCATTCTATTTCAACACGACATCTTAACTTATCCTTCAAAGGTAACATTCACTGATTTGCTGATTTCCAATAAAGGTAACTTGATAAATGAAGCATAGATGCATTTTTTTGCTTCAAAGTGTCTTTATTAGTCCATTCACTATATGAAAATTATCATTTTACTACGGACGATTTGATCGCCATTTCCTTGATTGCTAATGGTTAGTGATCGAATTTTCAATTCTGGAGCTAAATTAGCGACCAAATTGAAATTCAGTCGCTAAATTCTGAAATAAGAATTCAGCAGTTAAATTAACAACTAAATTGAAATTGCTAATTTTAAAAATTTTATATTAATTTAAAATGAAAAAAACTTTACCAACGGAAAGAGTTATTCTGTCATTAAAGTTAAAGACTGAAATATCAATTGCTCATTATTTTGCCACCAATTTTTGGTCTCAAAATAATGACTGAATTTTAAAAATTGCTCGCTAATGATAGAATAAAATTTAATTAAAATGAAATAAAATTAACAACATATTGGTTTTATTTTGTCGTTAAGTTGCAATTGAAACCACTAATCGGTCGTTTATTAGCGACCAAATTTAAATTATGTCATTAATTCTGTCGTAAATTGACAGTTTTCTTGTAGTGATTTGCATTGTCCAAAGTTTGGTGTTTACGGACAATACAATTATCTTTTCTATGTTGCTATTGTTTTTGGCATTTAATAATGTGATGCTTTTACTATTTCAGAAAAAAACTATGCAAATGATGTATGAGATAATTTATACAGCCTTGAGGGAAGCTGGTCTTCATGATACATATCAACCCCAAGACTATCTGAATTTTTTCTGCTTGGGTAACCGTGAGGCTCCAGATTTAGCTAAGGATAACCAGAATGCATCAATAAACACTCCTCAAGTAAACTTCTTTTCTTATGCAGATAATCTTACTTTTTGTAAAAAAATTCAAGTACTTCTTGATGATCTTTTTTTAGGTTTTGTATATCTGTTTTCAACTACGACTTTAGGACGGTTTCTTTGTTTTGTTTCAGTTAGTATGAGGATTTTCACTCTAAATCTCTTGCCTCCCGTTAATTTAGTCCTTTTACATAGAATCTGTTGTGGTGTGGTGGTGCAAATTTTTACCAAAATGTTACATGCATTTGTAAATGTTCCCCGGTTCATAATGCATTAGTCTTTGCATGTGCTGATTTCGTCAGGGGCGTGCCAAGAAGAACATGCGATTTATGATCTACGTACACTCAAAGGGTATGATAGTGGATGATGAATACGTGATATTGGGGTCGGCAAATATCAATCAGAGGTCGTTGGAAGGTACAAGGGACACGGAGATTGCAATAGGAGCATACCAGCCACAGTATACCTGGGCAAGAAAAATGTCTGGTCCTCGTGGAATGGTAAGATCTCAAATTACAATTGAATTGTTTAAAGAAACTTAGAAATTTATTCATTTCAGCGTCTCGAGGATACAGATATCGACAGTAAACTCTTCAAGATTGATTAATGTATATCCATCAATAATCTAATGATATGGTGATATCACGGATGATGGATGCATATACGTTAATTAATCTATAAGAGACTATTCTAAAGATGATATCTGTCCAGCATGATGTTAAACATGGTTGGCTGGATGATGCATCTCTCTGATTATGGATTAAATTGTTAAAGTGAAATCACGGTCAAAATGTGCAGATTTATGGATATAGAATGTCTTTATGGGCTGAGCACATTGGATTTGTGGAGGAATGCTTTACACGTCCAGAAAGCCTTGAATGCATGAGACGCGTCAATTACCTTGCTCAACAAAACTGGGAACAATATGTATCTGATGAAATTACTGAAATGAGAGGGCACCTGCTTAAGTACCCGGTGCATGTAGATAGCAAGGGCAAAGTGAAGCCTCTCCATGGATGCGAGACCTTCCCAGATGTCGGTGGCAACATCTGTGGATCATTTTGTGCCATCCAAGAAAACCTCACCATTTAGCCTAAATTATTCAAAGGCAAAAGAAGCTTCTACAAGTTCAGGGAGAAGATCAATGTACATTCTCGCACCGCCAGGCAGAGAAGCTGCTGGGTCATCTTGTCTTTCTGTGCTCCTGAGTAAGATAGGAGTATTCATACGTGTAACATGGAATATACTCGATAGTATTATGTAAATAATAAACATTGCTCAATTAAAAGCTTTTCTATAGAAGTGTGTAGTTATTGCTCAAGCATAAGTCAACATTCATTTAGTCGTCACCTGCAATATTCTGCAATATTCGGGAGGACTTAATTCCCATAAGTCAAAGTCAGACATTTGATAAGGCGCAATGTATTTTCTTATTCTATTTTTTTTTTAAAGAGTTCTAGAAGGCAGAAATAATACAAAATGTGATTCCTGATATATATGCAACAGCAGCAAAGTCAACTTAGATAACTGAAAGATTAGTTGCAGTGACGATGACTTATTGTTTGTTAAATTAGTCAAACAATATGACTTCCACGAAGTTTGAACAAAAGAAAACATAACAAAGTTTGAACAAAAGAAAACATAACAAAACGCAGGGAGAGGATTTTTTGCCCATTGGTGGGATGGGACGCGGTGCTACATATATAAATCGTGAGCATTATTCACTCCGACGCGACGAACAAGTCAACACGCGCGGATCCCTGGACCGCAAAGCGGCCCGAACTGTTGGACCACATCTAATCTAGATCTGATCATGAATCAGATGCTGCGATCCAGGGATCTCCCCTAAGTCAACCGCCCTCCCGCACCATTAAAAATAAAGGAAAGTTCCAGAAACTTCTTCTCTCTTGCAAGCGTCGTCGGTGTCCGCCATCGATCAGGACAAGTGGAAGCTGCACTAGGTCAGTCCGCAGTCCACATCGCCGGCGGCAAGACCAGGTGGAGGAGAGTCTTACTTTTTGCCCAATAAAAGCTCCCCCAGCAACCCATGGACGACTCTACCACTCCCGCTTCGCCTCCCCTCTTTCATCTCCAAACCCAAACAACCGCACATGTCTCGCCCTAAATCCGCCTCCCCCCTCGCCCCCTTCCTCCTCCTCTTACTTCTCCTATTCGCCGCCACGACCATGGCCGACGCCGTCCGCTCGACTCCCATCACTCCACTCATCGCCTTCCTCCAGTCCCTCCAATCTGCCGCCCTCGCCTCCCTTGGCTCCTCCGGCTTCGACCCCAAAGTCTACGTCGATCTCCCCCTCAAGCGGGACCTCGCCAGCACCCAGACTGCTTTCGACGCCCTCCCCCGTGTCGACGGGGTGGTGCCGGCCGCGACGCTGCAGCGATACGTCGACGAGTACTTCGGCGCGGCCGGGTCGGATGTGGTGGTGGCGCAGCCGACGGACTTCGTGGCCGAGCCGGAGGGCTTCCTGCCAAAGGTGGAGCACCCGGAGGTAAGAGCTTGGGCGCTGCAGGTACACGCGCTGTGGAAGAACTTGAGCCGGAGGGTAGCGGACGAGGTGCGGGAGCAGCCGGAGAGGCACACACTGCTTCCGCTTCCCGGCCCTGTTGTTGTGCCTGGTTCGAGGTTTCGGGAGGTTTATTACTGGGATTCCTATTGGAGTATCAGGTCAGTTACTCTGCAAGTTGGCATTTATTCACCCCATTCCGTGCTTTCTATTTATTTGTGTATTCGTACTGTAGTGTGCTCATTTAATGGTCCATAGTTTATATAGATATCAGGATCGTCATTTTATAATCCATACGGCCATCCAAGTGTTAATTTGAATATTAATGAAGAAAAATGAGAAATAATACGTCAAGGGAGGAGGAACTTTTTTTAAATGATTTAGATAACAACTACTAACTAAGGAGCAGGCTTCCTAATTCTGTTTCATTTTCTATGAAACAGAAAGAACTTGCTTATTTTAGATTCTAGTATAAAACTAAAATTTTGTTGTACCATTGGTTGTTAAATGGATCAGGCAACCTTAGTTTTGAGTTTTAAAGGATTTGTTTTTTCAAAATATTGGACCATTTACAAGGGTGCTTCAAAACAAATTATGATAGGGCAAGTACCCTACCATGCCACAACTACTTCTGCCCAGATTAAATGGGCAAAATTTTGATAGGGTACTGTCCTATAATTGTAGTTATATCAATGCTTTGTGCTTGGTGTTATCCCTCCAATCCAATAGAGCAAAATAATGATAGGTGTTTCTTGTTTATCAAATGAGCATAACACAAAAATATACTGTTATCTTAGTCAATAGTACATTTACGACTCTCTTAGAACTTTCCTCAGCCATGCAAGTATTACATCCAGGAAAATCATGTGAAGATAGTAACATCAAGATATATATCTTGTTATGCAGGGGCTTACTTGCAAGCAAAATGTATGAAACTGCAAAGGAAATAGTGCGAAATCTTCTCTCCCTTGTTGAAACTTATGGTTTTGTCTTGAATGGTGCAAGAGCATACTACACTAATCGAAGGTTAGTGTTTTTAGCTGAAATATTTACTTTGGTTTAAAATATTTTCATGTTTATTTTTTATTATGTAGCCACATCTATCTCTTTTCAATAGTAAAATCTGGACATGTTTAAATTTGTTTTCATTTCTATGTTTAGAAAAGCAAGTCTTTGCAATCTGGTCTGCTAGTTGCTGTAGTTGGACAACATTTGGTTTTATGGTTGTTGCTAGTTCATCTGGATCACAACAAAAATGGCATCATGTTAGTTGCTTCTTGGGTTTTTTTATGTGCAATTTTCAATTGTTTTAATTCAAAGCACTTGAGAAACACCTGAGAATTCTAGGAAGCCCCTGGTATTATTTTAAAGTTAACATAACCTGATTTGATGATTTGAGCTGTTAGGGAGATTTTTTTGACAAAACTGTACTGACCTTAATACCTTGTTTAATAAAAGCCGGTTTCAACAATGTATAAACATGAGTCTGCCTACAGAAATGTGAAGAAAAATAGTGAGAGACATGATTTGGTAAAATCAACTAAAGGTGTGTGTTCTAGCCTCAATCAATCATGAGATGATTGTTCCTTGCAATTTAAAATTTTGCTTTCAACTAGAGGCGTGTGTGTGTGCGTGCGCGTGCGAGAGAGAGAGACTTTTATGTTTGTTCGACACTAACTCCCAGTCAATTCCTGCGTGGGTGATGACACGGGAGCAACCGTGCGTGTGTGAGCGAGAGACTTTTATGTTTGTTCGACACTAACTCACAGTCAATTCCTATGTGGTGGATGCCACGGGAGCAACCAAAGTAATTTGGTAGAAGGAGTGGCAGGAGGGTTGGTGGCTCTGGGTGACAAATCGCTGGACAACATATTGTCATGTGGTGAAGTCATGGGTGCTTATTGCTGAAAAGGGTGCAGGAGGCAGATCAGTGGCCAGGTGAGTCAGTTTTGATGCTGACAACATTCTTGATGAGCTAGGGAGGTGTTGAGCCTCCAATGGTCAAGTCAAATCTCAAGTTTGACACGAGGACAGTGGTGCGACGTTGGCATCACTTGGTTTGAAGTTTCGGAGGTAGAGCAGATGCAGGGGCTCAAGTGATTGGATCGCTGGCAATCACGAGAGCCATGGGTGGTGTTCAGTAGGTGGGGCTAATGAACAGCCACTAGAAATGAGACTCAGGGATGCTTTTACACTCTGCATAGTCTGAAAAATTTAATCAAGGATGTTAAACTTGGATTAGATAAAAGAAACCACCACTAAGGACAAATGAGTGTTGGATTAGATACAAGCAAATTAAGAATTCAGCTCTGACACCATTTGATTCAACAGACACTTTGCACCATAAAAAATACGAAGTCAACTAACCAAAGAGGAAAATATTATTAAATTTAAAGATGATTAATTACATGGTCTATTATCTCCTTGATGAAGCGACTATAAAATTTTTTTTGGTAAAATAACTAAATTTAAATAACAATAGACATTTAAAACAACTAAATTTTATTGTCAAATCAATGCAAATCCTAATTTTATTTGCTGTCATTTTCTACTCTTGCTGAGCTATGTGATCAATCCCACCTAGTCAGTATGTTGAATCATCATCCAATCAATATCTCAAATAAATACACTGAATCCAACCTACCAACCCAAGTTTACCCTATTAAAATTCTATATTTGGTTAGCTAGCCTCATAAGTTGATTTCAATAAGTTTAATTGAATGTTGACCTAACAAAGTAAAGTAATTATGCTAAGGAAAAAGGGGCTGAACAGTTGGGCAACATTGTTTTGAAAAACAAAATATCTGGACTTTTTTATTTAATTTCAGTCTAGATTCCATAAAAAACTTAATGTTCAAGCTAATTTACCAATTAATCTTGTTTTACTTGGAAAAGTTTAAAGTTAATTTAGCAACTAATCCTTTTTTACTTGTGATAGAATATTATGGTATTCATGATTGTTCTTATAATTTCCATCATGAAATTTGATCATATTGGCACTTTCTGCAGTCAACCACCATTATTGAGTGCAATGGTATTTGAAATATATGAGAGAACTGGTGATATGGAATTTGTTAAGCAAGCTGTCCCTTTGTTGCTTAAAGAGCATAAGTTTTGGAATTCAGGTTCTCATTTGTTGTAAATTAATAGTCACCTTGTTTTTTATCTGTTACCAATTATATGATTCCTTTTGAAGACATCTGTTCTTCTTTGTAAAAAAATTAACAGAGGTTCACAAGGTGACTGTACAAGATGCTCAAGGTCACAAGCATTCTCTCAACCGATACAATGCCATGTGGGACAGACCCCGGCCAGAATCTGGCACTATTGTATGTTAACCACTGTAATTTCTCAGTTGATCACAACTTTTTGATAAATACTAAAGTTATTACCTTCAAGTAGGATGAAGAGTCAGCATCCAGACTTTCATCTGCTGCTCAGAGGAGAAACTTTTTCCACCAGGTTGCTTCCACTGCTGAATCAGGATGGGACTTCAGTTCACGTTGGATGAGGTTTTGTACTTGTAAATCATCCTGAATTTGCAATTCATATTTGATGGTTTATGGTTTTGCTGTTGTTACTTTCACTTAGAGCTTAGAAATTTGATTTGGTTGTGTTTGAGTTATACAAACAAATTAAACTTAGAATGTTGATATTCTGATCTTGTGTAACACCATATACAAGAATGATACATTCTCTTGACATGTACAAACCATACCAGCATTGGAAGATAAGGATGCACCAATTGCCTTCTGCTTTATGTCAAACATCCCCCCAACCAGAATGGACTACCCAACAGAACAAGGTTTAGGAAAAATTTAGTCATATAGTTTTCTTACTGTTTTCACAATCTGACTCACGATCTAATACATGGGCCAATGAATATCAATGCCTTACATGTGGAGCACTTTTTTGGGATAAAATAAACATTCTTCATATCTTAGAATTTATTCATTTTATTTTAGGTTATAGACTTGTACAGTGAGTTCACCTTCTATAGAATGATCTTGGTTAATGTAAATCTTTAAGATGGAAAGAGCCATCTACATGCTGTATTTTCTCAATATATTCAATAACTTAAAATGATATTCAATATATGTCTCTCTCAGATTTCACTTGGAATTTTTTATTTGCTGCAGAAATTCATCCGATTTGACAACATTGGCAACTACATCAATAATACCTGTGGATCTAAATGCTTTCATATACAAGGTATCATATGGATAAACCTTTTCTACTATACTTGAATACAAAATGAAGCTTTCATATGGCCTCCTAGTATATAGGATGCTATGAAATATATTTGCATTTTCTTCAACATCGTGTGGCAATTAATAAAATATTATCACATCTTGGTGTGTCTCTATATTATTTTTGTCCGAGATGTTTGCCTTTTTATCAATTCACAAATCACATTAATGGAGAATATCTAATGGATTGTGATAAAACTTCATATACAATGATCCTGTGGGAGCACCTTAGCAGCAAACAATTTTCCTTCATGATTGAGATTCTCCTGGTAAAGTCAGATAGTTGAGCACTTCAAGAATGCTCAAAGGTCTCACCAGATGTCAGCAAGACAAAGGGTTTCTCTGTTATATGATAGATTACAACCTGATGCAGGTGCCATGGAAAGTCCGCCTGAAGATGAGAAAAAACTGATGTTCAACCTGTGACCTTTCTTGAGATACCAGAAAGAAATCACTTCATTTATACCACCTGGTAAAAATTGTCAGAAGATAAGGGATTTGCAGATGGTGGCACTGGCAGGACCAGGCTTTGACCTGACTCTGTTTTCTGTGGAGATGCTGCAACTTTTACGTAGCTTTCTTTATGCTGGAGTCTGAACCCAAAGAATGTGTGGAGGCTCAGGTGTGAGGCTGGAGGGGAAGGATAGGTCTACCTTGTCCTCTAGATAGTGAGAACCATAACCTCCACATTGAGGAACGCCAGAATACAACTCACTCCAGTCACCTCTTCTAGCTTCAAACCCTCCATGATATTGAAAATTACCATGGAAGCCACCACTCTGTCCTCGGTGTCAAACACACTCCATTATAAGTGCCCACCTGAACCTATTTAATTTACCGTGACAAAATTAAGTTTTGATAAAGCAGCTATTGTAGTTGGTGTCGTGAGTTTCAGATATTTTGATGAATTCAGTTTTCTTGTGTTAGCATATTGGTGTTTGTGTGAAACTTGGGAGGGCAATGCAGGTAACTCTTTCCACAGGCAGTGACTAGCTAATGATCCATTAGTTTGCTCGGAAATTTATCACTGTTCAAATTTTAGGGCAAATCATAGGAGTTTGCATTTCCTTAAACTGTATGGATAATTGAGGTGCAATTGTGCTCTTAACTAATACCTGAAATAATAATTTTGTTTATTGTAATAGATGGAATATGACATATCCTACTTCTCAAAAATAATTGGGGATAGTTCAACCTCAGAAAAGTTCGCAGCAGCTTCAAAGGCACGCATGGCAGCAATAAGATCAATTTTTTGGAACTCAGATATGGCCCAGTGGTTGGACTACTGGCTCATGACTAACAACTCTGAGGTGCTTTCTTATACACCTTACAGAATTTACTGCTGAAACTAGAAATATGTTTTACTTACGGCATCCAGTGGATTACATTTTCTTGTTAATCTTCTGCCATACAGAAATCTCAAAGGCAGGAAGTGCACCACCAAAACCATCATATATTTGCATCAAATTTTGTTCCTCTTTGGATTAGAGCATATGGTTCGGGTATGACCTAATCTTTGTGAGGCGTCATGGTTAACTTAGTAAATAGCAAAAATATGTGTTATGGAATGTTAACATGCTTTCTACTTGTTATAACTGAATATCCAATATAGAAGGCTGATATTTGTAATCATTCCAATTTAGCATGATTCTGGTTTGTAGATTCAGTGACTCCTTAGTATTTTAGAGTATCAAAAGGGAAAACAAGTATTGCGTTTATCTAATCTATAAATATGTAATGAGTTTAACGGTTGTACCACATTTTACTATCTAGTCATGAAGTTAGATTAGCCTTATCGTATATTCCATTGAGAAACATTTTCCAATCATATCACATTCTATCATACTTCTTTCTCTGAAAATGTGAGGGCATTTCATATGAATATTAAAATTAAAGATTTTTTTGTCACATTTGAGATGAATTTTCTTTCTGATTTCAGTTTTTTTATGTATTTCCTCTGTGTTGTAGATGACTCCTTAGTATTATAGAGTATTAAAAGGGAAAACAAGTATTGCGTTTATCTAATCTATAAATATGTAATGAGTTTAACGGTTGTACCACATTGTACCATCTAGTCATGAAGTTATATTAGCTTTATCGTATATTCCATTGAGAAACATTTTCCAATCATATCACATTCTATCATACTTCTTTTTCTGAAAATGTGAGGGCATTTCATATAAATATTAAAATTAAAGATTTTTTGTCGCATTTAAGATGAATTTTTCTTTCTGAAATATTTATTTCAGTTTTTCTATGTATTTCCTCTGTGGACTGTGGATGTGAGAAACATTTTCCAATCATATCACATTCTATCGTACTTCTTTCTCTGAAAATTTGAGGGCATTTCATATGAATATCAAAATTAAAGATTTTTTGTCGCATTTGAGATGAATTTTTCTTTCTGAAATATTTATTTCAATTTTTCTATGTATTTCCTCTGTGGATTGTGGACGTGAGATTAACTCACCAATTGAAGAGTTAGGAAGTTAATTAGGTCTCTTTTTTATTGAAGCATTGTGGTTGACAAACAGCTTCATGATGCTCTCTCTCCAATTACATGTGTTTGTTACCATACAATTTGGTGGGCACTTAAAACTGGAGCTCAACAGATGCACTTGATATGCATTCTATATTGGACTGCCTTCTGATCGTGTGCGGCTGTTGGGGTAGCTAATTTCACCTTTTTTGCTATTATATTGGACCGCCTTCTTTCTGTCCCCAAGGGTATAGTTGAGGTGGTAAGTGGATGGAGGTTTGCCACTTAAGGTCAAGGGGTCGAACCTCGGGGCTGGCGGGGTGTAAATCCCTGCACCCCTTATAACTCACCCCCTCATCCACTTGCCTCCTCAATCACTGTGATTTATCTCCTCCGTGTTGGTCATGGGACAGGCTGGTGGGGGCGGTGGGCTTAGCACTTCGCCTTTTGCCACTTATATTGGACTACCTTCTTTTCTAAATGTTTAAGCTAATGGTGGGTTTACTTGGGAAGAAAGAAAGGAGGGGAAGAGAGAATGACAAAATTACATATGGAAACTCTATTATTTTGTACATTTTTTGTATCACTTTCCCTCTCCTTATATCTTTATCCAAGTAAATGGACCCTAATTACTATGCAGTTGTGTGGTAAAAGAAGCATTTAATGCTGGATCTTTCATTCCATGCCTTCTATCATCTAAACACATTCCTCTAATTTTGTTGTGCAATAGGATGCATTGTTTTTCATTGTGATGAATTTGTTTTGAGATTGTCTACCTTTGAATGCATGTGAAGATGACAAAGAGTTGGACAGAGTTGTAAAAAGTTTCCAAAACTCTGGGCTACTTCACTCTGCTGGAATTGCTACTTCATTGACAAATACTGGGGAACAATGGTTAGTTGTTTTCATGGCATGGGTATTAAGGAATTGAAAACATGCATGCAGTATGCATAATTTCTTAATTTATTAAGAAAATTAAATTGAAGCATTTCTTCATTCATGGGCAGGGATTTCCCAAATGGTTGGGCACCGTTTGAGCAAAAGGTGGAACCGCCACCCCAGCGGGCCCCTGAACCCGGCCCCACAGGATTTCAATGGTTGGGCACCGTTGCAACATATGATAGTGGAGGGACTGGCCAACTCTGGTTCAAAAGAAGCCAGGTCATTGGCAGAAGATATTGCTATTAGGTGGATCAGAACAAATTATGTTGCATACCAGAGAACTGGAGTAATGCATGAAAAATATGATGTCCAAGCCTGTGGAGATACGGGAAGCGGCGGGGAGTACGTGCCCCAGGTAACACATCTAAGTATTAAATTTACACCCTTCACTAGTTTCATGTTTGGCAAAGCTAATAATAATGAGTAGACCTAATTTTACCATATAACTTTGTCAAACATTCTCAACATGTTTCTTTAGTCCAACCTCCTTGCACAAGAATGCCCTAACAAAATCAAAGGAAGCTGCGACGGTCCATTAACAATTGTGTAGCTTATATGCCTACTACAAGCTTTGAAGTAGATGAATGGATTATGGGCTGGTTTCACCTTCCAATAGTCGTTGTGCTTAGGTGGATGGAAGTGAGAAGAAAAAATATTTTTGTTTGGTTATTTACTTGGAAGAAGAGAGGAGGGAGAAACTTAAACTGTAGAAACATTCCATTTTATTTTCGATCAAACCATGTGAAGGAAAAGAAAGTCCAATAAATACAACAAACTTATGTGGTGGTATCTACATAGAGCAGATTTTCTAATCCACTTTTTATGGTCCCTTCTTGGTCCCGATTAGGGGACTATTATATCAGATCAGGAGATCCATACACTAATATTCATGATCTGATCTAACGGTCCCCAGATTGGGAACAAGGAAGGGATCACAAAAAGTGGACTGGGGATCCGCCTGGTACGTCCGATTCAGTTGAAGCAAATTTGATTAGTGAAAAGGTGGCTGGAAGATAGTGTACTATTTTCTTTATTTTCTCTCATATGTTTCTGTTGAAACTTTACTCACTGTGTCTGCAGACTGGATTTGGTTGGTCCAACGGCGTAGTTCTGGCATTTTGGAAGAATTTGGTTGGCCGCATGATCGGGCAATCGATTGCCATTAACCTGAGCAAAAGGTGAAACTATACAACTATTATGGTTGGCATAATTCATATGGTATATCGAATGTGATTCATATAGTTTAATTGAATAAGGCTATCGACCTTACTAGATGCCCCTGTCATTATTATAATGTTCTTATATGTGGTAATATTCACTAATTTGTGGCTCTGTTGGCTGCTCGTTCATTTATTGTGAATGCTATTTACAAACTCTTCTACTTTTTCTATTTGATCCCTCACATTATGTATAACTAAATAGTGTGGAATCATGTTATTGATTACTGCGTTCCCTTGCCAGTGTGGTGGTTAAGGCATGAAAGATTATCATATGAGATCTTAGAATCGAAATTCGTCCGAGTATGTCTTATCCTATGTCTTGACCAATTACACTAATGGTTGATCAATGCAGTCATCGGTCATGACTTAGTCTCATCATGAAAATTTGGCTTGTGAACTATTAAGAACTTCACATAATTAGCATGACTAATTAAAATTAGATGTAATTTCCGATAGGACATGTTTTCAAATCACAGTGGCAATAAGGACATCGAGCAATACATCTGTAATTCCTAACAACTTCTGATTTCCAATCTGCCAAATAAACTAACAAAATAAAACTAGTCAATTAATTCACAATATCATTTGATCAACAAAAAATGGAATTTTCTTAATCTAATTTTAACTCAAATTTTAATGCTCAGGCTGCAAACCAGATAGCCTCTTGGCAAAATCAAAATATGGATCCAATATGAATTTGTAGTTGGGCCTAAACCTTAGTCGAATCAGCCAAAATTACTCAGAGTTAAATTCGGATCGAACCCGATGATTGAACCCGTAGCCATGAAACACGAATTAAAACCCTCAGTCCAAAGCAAATCCTACTAAAAATTCCCCTAATAACATACACACATTAAAAAAATAATATATATAAAAAATTTAAAACCTGGTGGGAATGCCACTTGTCATGATCTGTCAAGTTTGGGTTAGGGCTTCTGATGTCAGCGTTGTTTGAATAATCTAAAATTAAATAACTAAAGTAGTTATACGTTTATAGTTGATAGGTTCTAATTGCCATCTCTACTAAAATTTCAACTATAAATTTATAACTACTTTAGTTATTTTATTTTAGCGTCCGTTTGATTGTCATGTCAATCAAGCGTAATGTTTGATTTCAAATTAGACTACGTGCCAAAGTTCAAACGTTAAGTCAAACTTATTTTTTAAATATAGTGTCAACTGTCAACCCACAGATTGGATTAGCTTTTGTCAGTCTATAGTTTGTAGAGGCAATCCTTTATTATTAGAAAAATATAAAAACATTGGAAAAATTGAAATTTTACAAATAAATAAATAATTATCTTTAAAATAAAAACTTAAATAAACAGGATGAAGAAATTCAAAAAACCTTGAAATTAATTATTAGTCTTTAATTAGAGCAATTATCATCTATAAAATGTGTATTGCAATATATATAAATACCTAAATTTAATCAATAGACCCACTCTTTGAATATTTAACATAGTTTAATGTTAACTATCAACTTAACATACATAATCTTTCTTTTTTTAAATCCGGGCTTGGGAACCCGTCATGACTGATTCGTCATAGAGTAACACACCTAAATTTAATGCTATTCTATATTTATGATAAAGAAAAACATTAATTAAATTTTGTCACTATTCAAAAACTAGTTATATATATATTTTTTAGAGAAATCCTTGAACCAAGAGTATGGTTGTTGGGTGAATATCTTAATTGATAGATAACTACAAAAATGTTGGATTGAAAAATAAAATTATTAGTTATGAAAAAATAAATTGTTGATGAAAATCACTCCGGATATTCAATTCTATTGTTGGAGTTCTGAAACATTAACTCTTAACTTGCATATGAAATTTTCATTCTTCAATTTTGTTCCTTGCCGAAAGATCTATATTAAACAAAAGTTCTATGCCTAAAGAGTATCCTAACGGCTACAAACCTTTTCCTATAACTTATTGGTTATGCTAGCAAAGACAATAGCTGAACAGCAGAAAACATATATCTGCTAATTTATTTGAAGGGTGACATTTTTGTGAAGCTGGAAAGTTCAACATCCGTCCAACTTTCTACCATGTTTCCGTCTATAGAGTTCTGATAACAAGGGTCCAAGACAACCATGACATGATTTGTATGCTAGAATCGAAAGTCCTGCTGAATATGATGTTCTGATGAATTTTGAGGAGCGTTGGTTAAAAGCAGCAAAACGTAGTGGAATCAAAAAGGTTGAAGAAATATGATGATTCATTGTTGAAGACTCAAAGAGATCCTGATACCGTATATAGGTTTAAGTGATTTAATGTACCTGAATGATAATGATCCTGAAACTCGGCATGCCCAACTAGAATCAAGCATTATTGCTAGCCATAGTCTTAGCTTCTTAAATGATTCTAAAGTTTTAAAGGGATCTTTGTCTAAACACAGGTGTTCTGTTCAATTGACTCTTTAACTCTTCCAAAAGATCTGAGAAAAGGCAATTCACAAGGTGTGAATCCTGTGCATCTCAGCGTGCATTTCCTTGTAACATATACTGGAGTGCCGGCAGTTGAATAGTGATAGCTGTTCCAATTTAATTTTTATCCAACAGAATCTCATCTGTGAGAACAATGTGCTTATCGGCGTGAGCATATTTATAATCGAGAATTGGGTACAATCTTTCCAACCGCTCGCCGGAGTAAAAAAAAATTAAAGTTAAGCTCTCCTTACTATTATACAAAAGTTGAAATTTATTATTTTGGTAGTCCCTCTCCTCTCCACAATTATCCTGTATTATTCTGAAGGAATAAATTAAAAAATTAAAATTAATCATTATATGAAAGAGTAATTTCTCAATTTTATTAAAATTTGATTTAATTCTATAAATTCATTATGTGATAAGTAACTCTACTGTTATTCTAACTATGATATAGGTAGAAAAAGAAGGAGAAGAAGAACAATAACCAAAAGAAATGGGTGGTCAAATTTGGAGAAGCCCCTTGGATCTGTGAAATGAAGGACCTTAGGCATGGTCTTTCACCATCGTAAAATGGAGGACAATGTTAAATGGTAAAATTTGATAGTGGTTCGAATTTTTGGTCCATAATATATAGTCTCTTTTTGGTCCAGATTAGGAAGACCGTTGGATCAGATCATAGATTTATGTATTAATTCCTCTGATCCAACGACCCTCCTAATTTGAGATCAAGAAGAAATTAGAGATTATGAATTAGAGGATATGTGCTTATCTGATGACAGATATGGTATTTCTATAATTTTTAGGATATTATTAAGGATGCCCAAATAATACCATATTTTATGACTTAATTATATCTTTTCTCATCTTATTTTATATTTAATTTAAAAAAAACCTAATTAATTTTTATTAATAATATTTGATTAATTTTTAAATTCGCTTAATTAATTTTTTGACGAGGTAAATTTATTTTTTAGTTGGTTAGATTTTGACCATCTAAATTTATTGCAAACGAAAAAAATCACTATTTTGATTTGGTCGAATTTAGCATTCGATGCAAAACAGCTCGGGCCTTAATGGCTCAAGTGACGCCAGTCACCTGGACAATGGCAACCGCGAGTAAGGGTGGTTCGGTACGGTATACTGAACCACTAACTTCTTATATTGTTATTGTGAGAATTGACAATTTAAATATTAAGTGTTATTGGAGAAATAATCTTATAGATTTTTTAGAAAGTTTTTGGGATTGAAACGGAGTTTGTATATACATTTTAAGGGGATGAATATACTAGAATTAGAGAAAACCTAGCCGACCCCTACTCCCGAAACCTGTGAAAACCCTCGCGACTCCTATTTCACGACCCTCCTTCGCTTGCACTTGCCAAGACTCCTCCTCCCCCACCGCGACCTTGCCTCCTCCGCCACTTCTCCATGCTAGCTTCCTCAACAACTTAAGGTATTCGCGACCTAGCTTCTTCTTCTATGAGTAGTGTGTCTCACGCCTTCCCTT
>JBBPFP010000044.1:5190874-5204286 GCA_037974795.1 Kaempferia galanga | reverse complement strand
TCCCTCAAGTGCCGGTGATCGTGTTATCTTTGCATTTTCTTCTGTTGTTCCCTCTCCCTTCATCTCCTATAAGCTTCAAATTAAATGTCTTAATGGTTCTATTGCACTCGGTTAATGAACTTGTTACCTTGATTTCTCTGCCTAATTGCACTGCGTTTGTTGATCTGTAGATTCAAGTGGTTAAATAGAGAAATAATGGTCAGATTGAAATGGTTTTCCTAAAGCAATCGAAACTATTTAAAAATGAATGTGTCAATGTTGTTGATGAGATAAATTAAGCTATTTTGCGCTTAACTTGGTATAATTTTTTCTGGCACATAACAACAATTTGTCTTCCTCTAAATCTTGACGCAGGAATAAACCTTACAGATGAAAACCAAGAAGTTTTATCAGCCTGCCAGAGCAACAACTCAGCGAATTGCAAATATTATCACCAAGAAGATCCAACGTCACAATACTTCGTATGTTTGTTGGCAGTGTGTCCTTTTCAAATGAAAAACAGTATATGGCAATGATAAAAAGAAAAAGTTTATTTTATCGGCTATCTTGTATTTGTAGTTTTCTTTTTCTGTTGGTTTGATTTATTCGAACAAAGCTTCATGGTGTTGAAACACCTGTTTATTTATCCTTTTCTATTCAAAATCTCTATATTTTTGATTTATTTTATTTTGTTTGCTTGATAAAGTTTTTCTAACAGTAAGCTCCCCTTGAAGTAAATTGGAAAAAAGAGTTGACGTGAGATGTGGATGATGGCAGTCACGATGATGCGTAAAAATGGGCCGTGCAGGTGGTTGCATGGAACTGCATTTTTTGCATTGAAGAAATTTTAGAGGCAAGTATTTTTGTGCCCTTATCTGTTTGATACACCTAGTGGTAATGACATCCGATTTCCAAAGGAATGAGTCAACTCTATTGATTTGGGATGTTCTATTCGTTTTGGATTCAGCGGAGATATTAAGCTGAACCCAGTTACCTGTCTATTATCTTGGAAGGCTCATCGCCAGATGCGATTACCAGTGCTTGATACCGAAAGTAATAAATTTTCTTTTCGGATATATGCATATTGGTTTTTGTCGCATGTAAACAATTGTCTTACAATATGCAAAGAGCAATAAGTTTCCTATATTTAAATTAATTTGAATGTCTCCTTATTAAGCCTAATAATTATATTTATGAGCCAGTGCAAGCGACATCCTTTTATCAGCTAGGCCCACAGATAAAAGTTACTAATTAAAAGTTTTTTTAAATACCTATAACAATAAAAAAAAAATATTTCTTAGCGTTTCAATTTTATTATAAAATTTGTATGCGAACTATATTTTAAGGTGGGAATCGGTCTAAAATTGAACTGACTGAACGTAATATACCAAAATCGATTAAATTCATTTTTTATGAATAACAATATTTTAATATTGTTAGATATTTGATCCTGTTTGAAATTGGATGGATGGGCAACTGGGAATATGGTTAATTGTCGTATTAGAGCAGACCAAGCTAGAGCGCCACGAGCTGAGGTGATGGATGACTATTCGTCTGGAGCGATAAACCGAGCTAAAGCTAGCTGAATGACAACTCGGTTCGTTCGTCCGTTTGAGTCAATAAGGGGATGTTGAGGCAGGCTGACTGGGCGGCGACTTGTCCGTTTGTTCGTCCGTCCGTCTTGAATCTGTAGACACTCGCGTAGACCAACAGAGCGTTAGTCACCAAACCAGGGATGGGGTCCCTTGTTTTGGTAATTCGACACTCAAGTCAGTGATGATTCCGAGGGAATGAACAGTAAAAAAACTGTAATATGGCTGGGAATGCCTGTAAAAGATTCAGGTTAAAAGATACCTACAACGGATACCGAGGACCCCTTTTTATAGCGGACTCTCGTCACTTGGTACGTGCGATGACATGTCTCAGCCAATGACGAGCTGCCATGTGTGACACCGACCAATGGTACAGTTAGAAACATGAACTCGTCTTTCATACACATCCATAGAGTAAATTATATGGTGTTAATATAACTGACCAAGATGAATATTTGCCCATAACTTCCAAATGGCTGAATTCCATCTACGGAAAGTCCAAATCTCACATTACGCTGTTCCATTGCAAATGAGGGAAATATTGTATCTAGATGTTTCCATGCAGGGGAGTCACATGGATGACACATTATATCTCCTTCGTGTACATTATTTTGATGCCACCTTATATGACTTGCTCTTGCGGCATAGACATACAATCGTTGGAGATAGGAGTTAATGGGAAGTAATACATGATTTTTAAGGGAATATTCTTCTTCTTCTTTCCAGGCGTGCGATTGCTCTGCTTATAACGAGGGTAATTACACATCTTATATTCCATCAGTTCACTATCTTCATTACAAAAGATCGTGTAATTATTTATACAATAATGAATTTTCTCTACTGGTAGACCAAAATCTCTAATCAATTTTTTTGTATTGTAAAAGTTATCATTCATACAATTATCAGTGGGGAGTAACTCTGATATCAACTGACATATTTGATCATAACATTGTTCAGAGATATGATATTTTGCCTTCATGTTCAGTAATCTTGCTGTAGCAGATAGTTGAGAATGATCAGAAGGAATGCCTTCCCACAATTCTCTTTTACTAGCCTTCAACATGTCAAACATTTTCTAAACTTCAGGCGTTGGTGTTTTCCATACATTCGATTGATTATATGCATTCATTGCATCGTAAACCATTGATTGCATTGCATTCATATTACTTAATGATTCCTCTTGAGCTATCTAGCAGGATGACAAAGCAAAGGAAGGTCCAATTTGTTCAAATATATACAACTCTCCATGACAATACCAGTTATAATAATTTGAAACAAACCCATTCATACACATATATGTTTTCACTGTGTCCTCATCTCGGAAAGCTGTATTTTTACATTTGTGTTGATTGCATGGACACTTTAACTCGACACCATTTAAACATTCTAGATGAGACTTAGCAAACTTGACAAATTCTTCAATCTCGGTAAAAAATTCTTGACTGATAAATCTATTGTTTAATCTATTGTACATCTAAGCCTTGTTCATATACATTGTATCTTAAAGGAAAAATAAAATTTTCAGCATGATTAATCATTTTAAACTCTATAATTATATATCCTACTCAAATTGCATAATTCATTCTTGTTGATGCATAAAAAACTTATCATAAATAATATGACAAACATAAATAGTACACATAAAAAAAGCTAGATGTTGGCGGGGTAAACACAAATAAAACAATATAAGACAATCTAAATAGCACTTGATCATGGTCAAATTTATAAGCTAACTTGGATATTGAGCATTTACTTGTAAGAACTTAATTAATTACAATAAATAGGTTCAACTCTATAAAAAAAAAATGGAATCTAGTAAATACTTTGTTACATGGATCTTATATGGATATGGATTTTATATGAATCTATTTATACTAATCCTTTCATTCTTGCTCGAGCCGGATGATAAAAAATTATCATGACCATAATCAAGCACAAACATAAACAAACTATGATCTCTCAGTGGTTGCACTGGTCCGAGTAGCACCGGCATGGCTCAGACCAGCACCGACATGGGCTGGTACTGCTCGGACTAGCACCGACACGGGCCAACGTTGCTCGGACCAGTGTTGGCCTGTACCAACGCTGGCCCGTGCCAGCGCTGCTCGAACCAGCACTGGCCCATACTAGCGGGTACCCGTGCCAGCGCTGCTTGGACCAGCGGTGAGTGAGAGAAGCCGGAGGAGCATACCTTAAGGTCGGAAATCGCTAGAGGAGAGAGGAGACCACGCCGAGACGAGATCGTAAAATTGTCGGCGGTGACTGAGAGACGAGAGCACGAAGAATCGCATGAGGGGAAGATCAGGGCGGAAGCTGATATCCCAAATTTAGCGACGAATAATTAACTTATCCGTCGCTATTAGCAACGGATAAAACGATCCGTTGCAGCCTGTTAGGGTTTAGCGATTGCGGTGGGGAAACTTGTGACGACATATTAGCGATGGATAATTAATAATCCGTCGCTAATAGCGACGGATATATTTTACCCGTGGTAACTCGTTAGGATTTAGCAATTGCAGCGGGGAAACCTTGCGACGTCAAATTGTGACAGTAAAATATATCCATTGCTGATATCAATAGATAATATTTGTATCTGTCACTATTAGTAACGGATAATATTTGTATCCGTCGCTATAATTAAAATAGTGATGGGTTAAAAAAGATTGGTCGCTAATAGTGACTATTTTAAAAAGGCCGTCGCAAATTTCGTCGTTAATATATTTTTTTGTAGTGTATAATGTGCATAAGTACGCACGCGGGGATAAAATCAAATTAGTTGTGGGATTTAGTTATTGTCAATTGCATTGCCTGAATTCAGTTTACTCAAAGGAAGAGATTGTTTTACATTTTAGGCCATTGTTTATTTAGAGATATCATCTTCTATCTCAATTGATCCATACAAACTCCTACAAGCTAGAGGAATGGGGCATCATGGAAAGTGGTGGATCATAAAATATTGAATGATCTATCTTCAAGCTCATGTTGGATGGTGTTAAGTGAGTGATTTAAATTGAATTCAGGTCTCTCTCTCTCCAACAGTGATCCATTATAATTCAATTTGGAATTAGTATGTTAGCTAGATCATTCAAAAAAAAAAAAAAAATCCTAATTAAGTGATCTAGTGTATTTCAACAAACAGTGTAGATCTCTTGGTCCACTTTTTATTGTCCTTCTTGGTCCCTGATCAAAAAGACCATTAGATCAGATCGGGAGATCTATGCATTGGTATTTCTAATATGATCCAACGGTCCCCCTGATCGGGACTAGGAAGAGACCACCGCTAAAAAAATAGACCAAAGGATCCGCTCCCTTCGACAAATTTCATTTATTTTTACTCCCAATTATATCAAATTCCAACCAATTCCATTTATCTATGGATGAAATTTATCTTATTTCTCACTAATTCCTCTCATATATTTGGGGTTTTCTACATCTTCCTAACATGTCTGATTTATCAGGAAAATTGAAATGGTCTTTGCCAATGCTAATCCAACTAGGGCAATCTGTGTCAGTATCAGCCAATATGAAGTAGTTAAACCCTCAATCAAGCAGTTAACAGCTTTTGGATCGCAAGTAATAAATCCCCTGATGAATGAAATTAGAATAAAACAATTGAGCTTCCTTAGTATGAAACAGAATTGCATAAAAATACTAAGTAAAAACAGAGCAACTGTAAGAAAATTGAAGATGTTCTACTAGCACATGCATTGCGAACTTGAAAAGGATTACCAGGTATGATCGATCCCTTGGTATTGTCTTTTGCACAATGCCAATCCCTTGGTAAAAAGAAAACATGAGATCGATAGGGGCATGATGAAAGGAAGGTAAAATATTACTCTTCTTCATGAACATATATACAATTCTAGACATCTAAATAATACATAAATTTCCAACACTACTATTATAGTAGACATCAATTTGTGACTTTGTGTTTTTTGGCTGCTTCCAAAGGAATTCTTTACCCCTTGTTATCAAAGATTATTAATGATACCTCATGACATTTGGAAAGATAGAGGGATGTGGTTGTGATATAGCAAAAGATAACCAGGGTTGCCTATTGAGACATACAGCTCAGTTTCAGCTTAGGCATATTGAGTGGCTTGTGTGTGCTTAATGTCTGCTTTCCATCTGGTGATTGAGTGGCATAGTGTTGGGAGTTTTTGGTCCGTTTGTTGAGTATTGAACTTTATATGGTTTGCTTGAACTTGTTTAGTCAATGGTAGTGGATTATTTGACCTGGACTAATTTTGTATGTAAAGATACAGAAATGTTTTCCTTCAGAATCCTCAGCGGCTGTAAATGAAATCTTGTATTGCTTAGGCCTATTTGTCTGGTGCATTTCTTCATTAATAACTACAAGTGAGAAACAGAGACGACAATGCGATAATACAAATATTGTTACTCTCTTGGTGAACAAAAAGAAATCTGGTTGGCAACAAATCAGCAAGCAAGCACATTTAGTAATCTTACAATTAACTCAATTCACGAATTTCAACAACGAACGATTTAGTAATCTTACAATTAACTTATTGGATGAAAGGTATCAGATGCCATGCAATAAAACAGTACTAATATTGCTAACTAAAAGTAGCATCACTCGACGAGTTACAATTGTTCCAGAGGTACCTCTATAACACTGCCATAAACAAACCTCTTCTGGTTCAATCCTCAGCAATGTGCTATATATGCTCAATCTCATCGGGATCTAATTGATCAGGAAAAGAAGGAGCAATTATCTCAAATAGATCATTCGGTGGTTGGTCCAACTCCACAAACTGTATCGTCGCTAAACGAGGCAGTCAACGAACTTGGTTCCTTGTACCACTGATTCTCTTCGCGTGTCAAGAAGCATGCATCTAGATTGAAGATACAAGGATGGTTAAGCTGGAAAGAAATTTAATAAAGTGAAACATGTGCTAAGGTGCCACATGGATGAGGGAATTACACAAATATACCTGATACAAAGACATCTTTGTATTCCTCATCATCGTAGACAAATGATGGAGGTTCAGGTGATCCGATGCCGACAATGGTGCTTCCGCTGTTGGAAACATGTGCAAAAAAATTGAGCAAGATGGTTGAAAATGGTAAGCGATGAACCAATGATTCAATAAATGTAATTCGTATTATTATCATTACAACATTTATAATTGAAATATTCCCATGCATGTGCAAAGGCAGAGTGCCTTGACTGCACCACCAGTACACAAGCTAGAGTTCTATCAGAAACAAAAAAATACGAGATGAAAGCTCCTACTCAATATCATTAGAATAGATCTTTATAAGTATTTGACATTTGAATTGAGCACAAAAATGCAAACAGAACCTTCCAGATGAGTTTGAACTCTCTCTCTCTCTCTATGAATCCATTTAAATGTATGGTGCTTTAAATCATCGTAACAACCAGGAAAAAAAAATTCAATCCAAGTGTGAAAGATCTTAACAATTTTCTCCTATCTTACTCTCTAATGCACCTTTTAAGTCTTGACTTGTTTTATGCTTACCAAGAACATCAACAAAATGATGTGTGCTTCAAGTTGCTACAAACATGAAAAATACAAGAGATTTTCGTTCCACAAAATATTCATCTACTATGTCATTTGTCTCTTACGCAAAACCTTACCCAACTAACTAAATTTGGAACTAAGAAGCCAAAGTAATATAGAAGACCTCCCTTTTCTACTTAATTGTCGCCTTCTTTTAGAAACTCAAAAGTTAACTATTACTACAAGTATGAAAAGGTAAAGAATATAATCATCTCCATAGAGAATTAGATTCAAGGAAGAAATACTATTTCCATCATATGCCAACTAGAAACCCTTTACAGAACCAAAATCACAAGGAATCCAGTGGTGCAAAGGATTTTGCATGCAGTAATAAAGAATATAATCAATAATTGTATCCTTTTATGCTTCCACAAAGTCGAATCTTGATACCAACATTATGTAAAGATGGTAACCAACGTACCTTCCTGACATTAGTACAGCATTGTACCCTCCTCGACCAGCTGCAAGCACACGCTTTTTCAACCGTTTAAGAGATGGGAGTACTTCAAAAGCAGGAGGCTCTGCAAAATAACCATTGTTATACAATTGATCAAACATAAAACAGCAGAAACTAAGATGCTAACTATCTACCAAGATCATTTATGCAAACATCTTGAGATATTCCATTTTCATTGATCTCCCTAAGTAACACCAGGGGGTCAATTGAACTAGTTTGGTCTAGCCGGAATCGCTGCACAGGAAACTCAATTTCAGCACAAAAATCTCAAGGAAAATGTACTTAAGGATGTTAACTTTAAGCAAACTAATCAATTTGTTGCCTTGTAAACTTCAGCTGTAGAGCAAGCTTCTGGAGGCTTAATAAGAACCATAGGCAAGTCCATTGGCAGTGCTCGTGGAATATCCTCAACAATCTGCAAAGAGATTCATTTATCATGAAAACTAGAAAAATAAAATAAGCAATTACTAGTAGTAAGAAAAAGGGATGTTCAGCTGCCTGCAAGTTGGTTTCACACATTTCCAATCAAAATCTTAAATACTTTAGGAGTGGGGAAGAGGGAAAGGTTATAAAATCACACATGGATCAGTAATTAATGTACATAAAGGTGTGGCTTTTCCTCCTTCCCTTCCCATCTTAGTTATCCATTCAAGTAAATCCAGCCTTAGTGTATGTTGATTTGCAACTATGGATGGGAACATATCCAGCAGTTGGCAAAATTAACCACACCCAACCCGTATATCTGAATTCTTCCTTAATTTTTGTTTTATTTGAGTACATGCGCTATATATCATACTTGATGCATGGAGATTGGGTGCCTAAACTTCCATTGAGCCTAATAAGGATCTTACTATTTCTGCTCAATTAATGTTCCATAGAAACATGACTTAAGAAACAACTTTAACTACAGTGTCAGATATTCACAAGTAGAATTAAAAACAAACAGAAAAATAAAACATTTGTTTTATATTTAGATGCAAACATATTTGATTGAAATATCATTACTTAAGAAACAAAATATAAATAAATAAATAAATAAAACAATAACATTGAATCTAGTAAAAGAAAATGATGATGACGTTATTCTTGATGTGGTGATAATCTTGTCAGATAAATTGAAATATTTAATAAAATGTACTTGATTGAATGTTCAAAATCCAAATAGCTGCAGCTGTCGTCAACTGCACAGCTTACATTGTAAATAGAAAACTACATGTAGATTTGAACAATTGTTAACTATTAATGGGAATTCCTGTCTGCAACCAGCCTATATCGTAGAAACAAATTACATGTTAATTTGGCACGTGAATGCTGTATACTAGGCAGTAGGCAACATGTTATGCTATATGTTATTCATTCGAGACACAAATATCCAGTTCAATGGTCAAGCGAATCTATCAACAACTCTAACATGACCCAATGTTTGCTTAAACCTACAGCTAAAATTTATTTGTTAGGTCAAATAGAAGTGGTTTAGGATATATTGTGATAATATCAATAGATAACAGAATTTGATTCTTCTTATGGCATAACTTCTTTGACATAAGAACTGGAGTGTTCTTTCCTAAATGAAAATATCGAAGTAAAGATACAAAAATACAAACAGAATGTCTAGAAATATTCCAAAAAAATAGTGAATTGAGTGAAGGCACAATGGGAAAGCCAGAAAGAGTAGAATAACAAATAACATTTTGAACAAAATCGTGATGCTACCCTAGAGGTATCAAAATGGGATTCATCGTGAAGCAAAACATTCCAAAAGATTCTTAAGTAGATGCAGTTATGAGTCAAATAGAATTCAATAATTTATAGACAAAAAGGAGGTATATTTAGCTAACGAGTCCTAGAAAATTGTGATGCATACCTCTCCTCTGCCAGTACAATATGCAGCTCCTTGTGAGAAAAAGAAGGGAACATCAGAACCAATTTCACCTGACCATTCTTGAAGCTCTTTTTCAGTAGCAAGACCACCACTAAATTGATTAGCAGCCCACAGTGCAGTAGCAGCATTACTACTTCCACCTCCAAGACCAGCACCAGTGGGAACTTTCTTGTCAAGATGGATCTATAAGCAATGTTGAGATGGACACAAACTTAAAACTCCGCGAATATAAACATATTTAGAAAAATTCAGACTTGGACTCAATACATGAACATTTACCCAAAAGTAGTTATCAGTGCCAGTTTTCTTTCTGTAAAGATTGAGTGCCTTAATTATCTAAAATTTAAAAATCACAAAGTCCAAAGTCAATAATAAAGACATAAATTGATGAATTCATAATGCAAGCATACTGTTTACAAACATACCAAATTTCTTTCATCCACTGGAACACCTGGGACATTTGCTGACAAGCGATCCTTTGTCTTAGTGGGTGACAAGGAAAACTTGATAGTATCTCCTAAACTGATTACCTGAAAATTAAATAGATAAAAATATAGCACCTCAGAAATATAAGATACAAAAGAAAACACTAGAATTAAAAGGCCTCACTTGTGCAAATCATGAGGAACAGATTCCTAAGACGAAAATCTTACAGATCTACAATAAACATAGAGTAGAACCAACTCTAAAAAGAACAAGGATAGTTGTCATCACTAATATTTAAAAAAATTATAGAATAATAATAAACATGATGCAGAAACAATTCCAAATAGAATAATAAGGATCAATAACTGTTGTTTTTTTTTAATAAAAAAGTCATGTGGCATTTATGGTAACTGAAAAAACTATAGAACAACAATACATTGTGTAGAACCAATTCTCAACAAAAGAATAAGGATCAAGAACTGTCGCACTAAAAAGAAGTCCATGTAGCCTCATTTATGGTAATTCAAAAAATTATAGAACATGATACAAGCACTGTAGAACCAATTCTAAACAGAACAATAAGGATCAGTGACCATTGTATAAAAAAAGAAGTCTATGAAGCCTCATTTACGGTAATTGTCAGGGCACAAAATCATGTGCCTTAATTAGCAATCCTGTGTTGATAGAGGAAAGTAGTGAAGGGGAATACAAAGAGGAGATACCAATTAATAATTTAGTTCATAATTCATAACATGTTGAACATGAACTCCATGAAATTATGCCTATATATAGGCCTTTCAGCTCCTACTATCTTCACTTCAACAAAATATTAAATCAAGAAAAGTTGAATTCTATACTTGTACTCCTGACATAAAAGATTAATAAAACACTGACATCAATTATCTAGGCCTTCATTGTAGCACACTTGTGATAATTGTTGATCCAAATACGAAAACTGGCTCATTAACATGATGGGCTCCACCACGGCTGAAGATAAGTAAGTTGTTAATGATATTTATGCCATCTAAGATTTATCAACACTCAATTTCACATGTGGAATTAAACTAGGAGTAGTGATCTCCATCAGTTAAGTCCTAATGTCCTTCCTTAGGTAGCATGTACATGGTACATGTGAACCACCTACAATTCTAGAAGTCCTTTTATATTTTAATTATGAAACGATAAAAATTATATGTTCCAAATATACAATTAAACAAATTTTTAAGACAACATGCACCTTCAGATTTATGCATAGCATGTATGTGATGTTTGTGGACTTGATCGCATTCCTCATGCTTGAACTATTCATATTGATTGCAAATACTATCAAACTTAAAATTTTGCAAGGTTGATATGGCAGATCTAATTGACTATTAAAGGAAAAATAAAACTAATATTACTCACCTGGCAGCACTATCAAAGAAACTGAAAAAAATTCAACTTGTAATATTTACCACAAATAAATACTACTTACATGAAACAGAGAGGCTAAATCATGAAAACCATCCGCGCGCTTACCAGTAATCCTCAAAAACACATTTATCTGCAGAGAAGAGGACCAAAGATACAGGCGTCAGATCAATGACCACAGTAACTTGTAAAATCACAAACATAACCCAATTCCATCGCCTCGAGACGTATCATGCACCTTGCAAGGTGAGAAGAGGGACAGCCGAGAAAGCCCAGCGTTGTCATCCACTTCATCTGCCAATCTATTTAACCTTTCATCCGGATCGTACACGACCTGCAAACACACATAAAATCCCTACTGTGAGCAACTCCGCTACCAGAACCAATATTAGAGAAATCGACGCGAAGGAGACCGCACCTCCACTTGCCTCCGCCCGGGCGTGGAGCCCGAGGCGAAAATCCTAAGGGATCCCCTCCTCACGGTTCCCTGCGTCGTTCTGGGGTCGAAGAAAGATGAGGAACGGGGCAAATTCAAAGAAGTGCCTCTGATGAAGGGTTTGTGGCCGTCGGAAGTGGAGGAGGAGGGGAAGAGGCGGTGGGAAGAGGAAATGGACATCATCATCGCTACCGTGGACGTCTCCGGCGAGGAAGGCGAGGGGAGGAGGAAGCGAGGAAGGATTGATAAGGAGGTAGCAGCAGCAGCAGTACTAGAAAGGCAACAACTGGTCTACTACGCTGTTGTTGCGCCGGAATTAACAAGCAATTATTCTGATGGCCGATGGGGAAGGCTGACGATGACTTTGACTTGCCATGTGGTGTTAAATGTGAGAAGGAAAACAAAGAAGGGGCTAAAATAAAAACCAGACCTCACTGTTATAAAAAACACCCCTTATTATTGTCATCGTCGAAAAGTATCCTAATTGTAAAAAAATATCAAAACAACACTTTAATCAAATCAACCTAAAAGCACAACATTTCAATTTGGATTTTCTAATTAAATTTGTTTTGCAAGAGTTATAAAAAGTTAATTTAGAAAAAGAATTAATCTTACTATCTTATTTTACTAACAATTAACTTTCAAATAATTTAGTAAGCTCAAAAGTAAATTATATTAATATTTTTTTACATTAAAAATAATTTTAAGATTTATTAATAATTTCAAATAAGATTTGAGACACGATTATGATATATTATTAAAATTTAATTTATAAAATTAAATTAATTTTTTTTTACAGTTTGCTCTGGTTTCGTTACAGTAGTTTGCTCTATTGACTCATGAGCCAGCTCGTTTAAGTACGTTTAACGATCCGCTGCCCTCGCTTCCTTCTTAGTGGGAAGGACCATTTTGTTTCTTCTCGGAGACGAGTCGAGCCGCCGCCAAGCGAGAATCAATTCTTGATGGCTTCCTCGTCGCCAGCCGAGAGCCCTTCCTCCGTTGCTCCATCCACATCCATTGTCTCCGCCGGTGGCTCGGGTTCCCTCATGGGTCGCTACCTCAATCGGATCTCGAGGACCGTGCAGGACCGCCTCCCTTCTCTTCATTCGCCCCGCCTCGCCGTGATCTCTGACCTCTACCAGCGACTGTTGCCCACTCGACGCCAACGCAGGCGTAGGCCAAGTCTCCCCCTCCCGCTGCATTCCTACTCCGCCCAGCCTTCTCCGTGAGTACTTTTCGCGTTCTCGGTCGCCTTGCTCGTGTTACTATTCAACCGCCGTACGGTTCAAGGTTTAGGGTTTAAGAAGTAGGTTCAGTTTTATCTTCACAGTCTGATAAAATAAATATAAACTTTACGAATCTGGATATTGTCTTGGAATTCGTTTGCCATTGGTAGGCACGAGATTGCTAGCTAGTTGATGAACTGTAATTTCTTTTTGTTTCCTACTTATTTCTGCTGATCAAGGGAATATGCATGAATGTTTAACTTCTGTCGTAAGTTTGACTGAGTGTTAAATCATCTTCCAATCAAAATGTGATTGTGTTAAATTGGCCCTCCTGAGATTGGTCGATTAATTATCTTGGGTAAATGGATTAGACATAATTATCATGTAACTAGAGACAATGTGCCAGAATAGAAGAATTTATTTTCTTAAAGATTTAAGCTAGCCCTGCAGTAGTCAAA
>JBBPFP010000044.1:5161065-5181119 GCA_037974795.1 Kaempferia galanga | reverse complement strand
GTAAGAGTTATATAAGAAATATGATTATCCATACTAACACGTCTTTTATATATCTGTCAATAAATACAGAGATGATAAAGCAATAACCATCTCATTAGTGCAACCAACCAAATCTCTGACTAAGAATACAATTCTTTCCTCGAGAGAAACCTATTCTAACAACCCAAGATCACACAGAAAGTATGACAGTGGCTTACCATATCTTTTGAAACCTCCCAAGGAGCACCAATTATTACTTCATCTACATAACGACAGGCCAAAACACTCAAGCTCCTCTCGTGGAGATTCATTATTGGGCGATGGGGTCCTCGAGTGGCACTGTGAATGAAAATAAGATCAAATGATCACTACTCTAAGAAACTTTCACAACAATACATGAAAAATGTCTGCTGAAGATATTATGAGCTAGCAACTGATGTCAAGTAACCTGATTGTTTGATCTGTATGAATTCCTACAAGTAGGAAATCTCCAAGTTCTCGAGCAAGTCGTAGTATCTGTACACAAGACAATGCCAGACCGGATGTTAATCTCAAAAAGAAAAGTTCTGCAACAAAGCAACCAAAAACTTTGTTATAACTATCTAAGAGGGAAAAAGGTAAAATGCCGTAATGTTCCATATTGTACAATGCATTTTTTGGCCTTTTGTATAATTAATGGTGAATATATGAAGTTAATTAAAAAACCAAAACAAAAGAAATGATTTGAGCATGCTAGAAGAATATGAGTAACAAAAATGATATCACTATTTATGACATAAAACAGAGGAAAATGCCCTAAACACTATCTAACTATTCACATCTAAACTGTTGAAAACTGTGTTGATTAATAAGTTGGAAGCTCAATAGTTTAACCACAAGGTTGAAGACTCATATGTTTGATTGCAGACTGGTAGCATGAAAGAGCAATGTATAAGACCTGAGCATGGGACTAACCTAGGCTGGTGTTTGAGCTTTAAATAGTGGAAGTAATTCACTATTGATTGTACAACTGAAATCATGATGTGCTGGAGCATGAAGCATGCAATTTTGCCATGCTCTGAGTGAGGCACATCCATATGCAAATAACAAAAATTAAAATTACAAAAAATAGCTTGAAATCTAAATTTCTATTTTATTTCTATAGCTTTATTATTGTTTTTTTTACTTTCACTATTTCTAGCAAACTTGATCTATATTCCCCAAGTTTTACAAGGATGCAAAACTATAAAAAAGACCCCCATCTCATTGTTCTAGATATTCAATTGACATGACCGTGTGGGGCCGCTGGGTGGCGGATTCCACCCTTTGCTACCATAGATATTCAATTGACATATGTGAAACGTCTTGACTTTTAGTCCATCATATTCATGCATGCATTTATGATACATAATATAAACAAGGAAAAGAAAGCATATCACACCTCCACATGTCCAGCATGGAATAAATCAAATGCACCATCAATGTAAATTATACGAGCATCAGGTCCAGGACCCTGTATGAAAAATGGGAAAAGATAGGTACAAAATGAATAATGTGTCTAAAGCCAAGGAACAAACAAGAACGGTTAATTTTGTATACGCACACACAACACACTATTTGTATATGCACTAAATTTGTCATCATTATCACTGTGGAGAAAATTAGAAATAGTAGAGCGGTTAATTTTAGGTCTTTAATCCATAAATAAAAGATTAAATGAGAAAAAACAATTTGCTATACTTAGAAGCACAGATAATGAGCACATGTTTTCCAACTATATATTCATATGAAAACACCTATGGCTGCTACATTTTATCTCCAAAGACCAACACCATGTCTAAACCATAAGAACAATGTCTTATGAATCACAGTAAATGTGAAGGGGGGGGGGGGGTGGTTGGATCAATCAATTATATAAAATAATACTGCTTTTCTTCAAGATTTAGGATCGTCATAGTAAAAGAACAATGTGCAAAACCTTAGAACAAATCTAATAGCATAACTTTTGCCAATCACTAACCAAACATGAAAACTATTCAGGTTGTGTTATCACCTACAATTAAGAAAATATTGAAAAAAAATATGGTGATGAATAGAAGTGATAGCTAAATAATAGTAGCAAATATGTGAAATCAATTAATAAAAGCTACTCAGAAATCTCCAACATTAGACCTTGCCATTTGAAAATTGCACTATTCGCCGAGATGTCGGCAAGAAATGGGAGATCCGAGTTCCTGTAGTAGACCCTACATTGTCAACTTTCTGATTGTGTCCATGGCTGAACTGCCGTTGCAAAGAAGAGTGGTTACTGCCATTTAGTGATCTCTCCCTTACACAAAGTAGCATACGACCTGTACATGCCATCGATAATGAAAGAAACAAGTTGATGCTTTGACAAATTAGAAAGTTATCCATAATCATATACAAAGGAGAATCAACAGTACATGACCACCTGGAATGAAACTTGGCCCCTAGAACTTAAAGGGAGAACACTAAAAAAAAGTGGTGAAAGTGATAGCGCAACATGCTGCAATTTACTTGCATGCAGTGAGACACCTCGAAGATTTCAGATTGAATATTCCAAGTCCATAATGTAAAAAAAAAACTCTATTTATGTTAAGTCAACTTAAATATAAGGCTTGGCTAATCAAATCTCATTGCACGCCTACCCACGAAGTATGTGTCCAAAATATAAAACTACAGATAGGTTCTTTCCTTATCGCATAAACTTTTTGGATAAGATACATAAATCAAACAAAGAATTCAACCCTGTCAAAGGTGAAGTGAATCTTCTATTAAAAAAGTCTGTTCAACAAGCCTGTAAAATCATATTATATATATACACACTGTCATACTAAATGAAATGCACATCTGAGTTCCAAATTAATTGCATTTTAAAATTGACCTTTCCTACCAAGAAAGGACTATAAATTAGAAGGGGGAAAAACAAAATCAAGACAAGGATAAGTACCAACAATATCAGTGCTTGATACTCCTTCTGTTCTTTTAATTTGCTTGTATCGGCCAGCTTTTTTGGCCAGAGCATATGCATCAGTACCATCTGGAAGGAGGCAAGGGTCATCCCCATGGATGATGTAATCTATATTGTATTCAGTGAATAACTTATTCATGAATTCTTTAGTTATAGCATAAGGAGCATCTTGAATGACCTCATCAACCCACTTCACTGCCCCAACCATTGTCATCCTAGAAAAAGGGAAACATAATGTATTACCAAAAGAACTAATGAAATCACGGACTGTAATTGTACAAGGCAAATCAATGTCATTAAGACTATGAACATAATCAATGTTATGAAAACTTTTTCGCATATATATAAGTTACTCTTAACTGGTCATTTCATGTAACCTGCCAGTAGAAAGATGAAAGTAAAGGAATTTGTGGATAAGTAAAACAAGTTCAAATGACAAGGGACAAAGTATAACACCATGTTTCCTAGTTGGCAGAGAAAGTGGGGATAAGTAAAACAAGTCCAAATGACTAGGGACAAAATATAACACCATGTTTCCTAGTAGGGAGAGAAAGTGGGGAAGAATGGAATGAAAGAAAGAAAGAAGAAATAAAAGATCCAACACGAGGAACAACAATTTCAGACAGAGAAAAAAAAAATCACAAATAGAGATATTATTAATTTTCAAATGAATAACAGGGGAGGATTGGGTCCCTTTTAAAGACTCCCACATCCCATCCAAGCAAAACAGAAGATAAGTCAAACTATTTTAGGAACACAATAATTATATACGTAAAAGTCTTCAATAGAACTTGGGATAAATCTCCTATTCTATGAACAAAATAATTACCAAATCAAAGTTCCCTTGATTAACTTATTCTCTTAAGTAAAAGATCTACCAAAATAAGCTTTAGTCAAGTTTAGAACCTTTGAAGATTAAATTCCTGATCTAATTATTTGCCCTTACCAAAGGAGAAATCAACTCAATGTAAGTTATCAACATCGTTCTTATGTCGTCATTTCTTATGCATAAGAAATAATTGCCTCACCAATTTTGTTCAACATAGTTTTTTCATTATCTTATTTAGTTGTCCCTTCCAATATATGAAAAATTAGTATATCTTCGTACTTCTTTTGGATCTTGATGAATTGAACATTAACTTCATGTCATGATTGTTCACAACGTGTGAATAGTGTTAGCAACTCCACTATATGCATGAAGTGTGGAAATAACATGACGAGAACATTCATATAAAAATTGGAGAGTGTGACCCCCTATGATAAAGTGATAAATACTTGAAAAACCTCTTTGATTCGGAAAATAAATTAAGATTGAAATAGAGTAAGTTAACTAAACATGCACCAAAATCAATTTAGGATGTGTAAATGCTTTTGGAGTAAACATTATAGGAATGCTTCCTCTCAGCTTGGTGGATAACAATAAAAGGTAAAAGGACCAAATAAATGGGCACAAAGCAACTACAAATGGGCATGCTAGTAGATATCTTCATATAAGGTGTAGAGACAAAGGATGAAAAAGAAACACCAAAAGAGCTTTAATTACCGTAGAAATCAATGTCATGGCTGCAATAAGATAAAAGATGGTAATTACCCGATCAATTACCATAAAACATTAGTTTTATTAGAGAAAGGCAACACAATCACTAAACCTAGAACCAATTTCTCAAGCGACACAGAGATAAATCTCAAATATGCACCTTTCGTGAAGCGGGGTGACGGGCGGCCCCTTATTCGCCTTGATCTCGTCATCACTCACCACCCCAACGACAAGCTGGTCACCGAGGGCGCGAGCCTGGCGCAGGGCATTGCAGTGGCCGTAATGCATCATGTCGAAGCACCCATCCATGTAAACCCGGACGGGCTTCTTCCTCCTACGGCGGATCCCAGGGATCCGCACCCCGGGAAGCAACGACTTGAGACCAACAGAAAATAAGGAGAGCGCGACCAAGAGGCAGGCCGCCGTGAAGCTGGGGCTTCCAAGGATCTCCACGGCGCATGCTCTGGCTCCCATCGGTGGGAGATGGATCTGCGTGCGAGATCTTCGATTTAAGGAGTTGAGGACCCTTCTTCGGAGCTCAACGGCGCTCGCCGGAGACGAGTAGGGAGGCGGTTGGTTGATAATACACGGGAGGGAGGCGGATTGCAACCAGACGCTTCTTTACATCGATTTTTCCCCTTTTTTGGTGTTCCTCCTTTTTCTTGCTTTTGTTTTGGAATCGAATGGTATTAAATTCCCTAAGGTAACACGATATTGAATCCTCGTTTTAAATATGTTATTTATTTTTAAAAAAAAAACTAATTATTTTTCTTCCATACACGTGGAACTACAAAAATTATATCAAACTTAAACCATAAAAGACATAATATTAAATAATATTTAAAATTATAAACAAAAATAAGACGTTTTTAACGTTTAAAAACCGAGAAATGTGATATTATTGAAATAATAATAATAATAATAAATGTGAAGACAGTGGAAGAATCCACCAACCAAATACGTTTGTTAAAATAATACAGAAAAGACTTAACTCCGAAGGCAAAGGAATCCACCTAGCGAACTGCACCATAGCCATACGCTTTGCCAACTCTAAAATTCTAACAAAGATAAACACCAACTCTTCAAAGCCAAACTTCCAATGCATTGAAACTTCAAACCCTAAGTTAATGGTGCATTTGAGTAGGCCACGCAACTCAAACTAATGGGTCGAGCAAGTTGAGTCCATTGAACAAATTGATCGACCAGGCCAAGAAGATTGACAAGGTGGGGCGAGCAGGGTATTCCTTTTCAATTTCTCCTAATATTCCTATCAACCAAATCTACAAATGAAAATGATCTATTTATTCTATATTGCGAATCTAGCAAACAAAAGTCTAATAATGAATCATATACCTTTAGTGATGTCAAATGCAAATCTTGCATGAAGAAATGGCACAATCTACTTTTTAGTAATACAATTTGTTTGAAGTAGTATTTCTGTAAATCCTTCTTTACAGATCTTGCTCACTGGCATAATCCTGATTGTTCAACTCTAGATAGCATTCATATACCAGCTGGAGTGGAACTCGCTGTAACTTTCTTTAGATCGTCAGAGATGGAAGTTCCCTTGTTTTACAGGGAAAGAACAATCGAATATTTGCTTTACTGTTGCTGCAATTGTGCCTCAAAGTTACATCGAAACATCAGCCAACACAATTGGTTGGATCCAAAGCTCCATGCTTTTGTTCTTTCGGCTGATTAGAATACCACTGGGAATCTCATTCTCTGTGCCATTATCTTAATCTCCATGTCAAAAGAGAAGACAAAAATTTGTCATCTCCTACTGATCATCAGCTTCCACCACTTTAAAAATAGGATTGAAGAACGACAAAGAAGAAGAGCTTGGTACGATGACCCCAGATCATCCATCAGTATGGACAGTATGGAAAAAGTCGAGCATGGGTTTTCAAGGAACAGATGGCTTCTCAATCTATGATAGCAGCGGAAGGCTAGCCTTTCGCGTCGACAATTATTCGAGGAGGAGCAAGTATCTCGAAGGAGAACTCTTGCTCATGGATGGGAATGGGAAGCCTGTCATTACTCTGAGGCCTCAGGTTCTCTCTTTGTTAATTTAATTTCTTTCACTCTTCAGTAAATAATAAAAGAAAACTTAAGTACGACAATGCCCCTGAGCATCTACAGATCTTGAGCATGCACGACACATGGAGGGGATTCAAGAATGAGGATGGAACGGAAGCAGGTTGCAGAACTCAAGCATTTTCGATGAGAAGGCAGTCGATTCTTCATGGCTCTGAGAAAGCAGAGGTGTTCATGGACAGCTCCACCAACCATGCGCTTGTCCCCAGCTTCAGAACCGAAGGCTGTTTCAGAGCAAGAAACTGCAAGATCCTAGACAGCAGGGGCGAGGAGGTGGCTCTGGTGAGTCACAAGCAGGTGAACAGCTCGGTTACATTGGGAGATGAAGTGTTCAGCCTCGTCATTCAGCCATGCATCTGTGCTGAACTCGTAATGGCTTTTCTAGTCATACTGGACCGCATCTGTTAGAAGAAGCTGTTCCGAGCCATACTTGATACTTGAATCATACACAAAAAAGTTGTATTTTAAGTCTCTTTTTATCTTATAAAATAAAATTAAAAAAACTACTTTTGAGCTAGCCTACTTGACTAACACAATAAATTGAATAGGGTTGCTAGGAGCAATATAACCTTTTTATAATCATTAATTTACTACTCTAAGCAACAACATTCTCTCCTCACATTCACTATTCTAAAAAGGCTCGAATATAACACATCGTCTTTAATTCATGCTGTATTAATCTTGCACATTAAGATATATACAACTAGCAAATGTTTGAATTCCAAATTGAATTTACGACACCATTAACTTAATTGCAACCCAAAAGGATAGCTACCACCGCATTGAAACTCAACATTGAAAATGGTTTATCATTTTATTAGCTGAAGATCGACCGAGAGAAATGATACAGGAAAACTGTGATAGAGATTAATTAACAGGCATACGAAAACAGTTAGTTACCGACGCCCTTAAGGTTAGCTAAGAATAAATTAGATAAACAGTGTAGATGACTCTGAAAGAAATTTAGACTCCGCCGGTTCCGCCAATAGCTGCAGCTTCTGTCTCCGGCGCGGCTTTAGCGGAGGTGGATTGCAGCAAAATCTAGCTCACTGGTTTCAGGAATTTGAGTGTCCCGAACATAAGCTCATTATTCACGCACTGAATTTTTGTAATGAAGGCTCGTTACTCGCACACTGAATTTATGTAATGAAGGCTCATTACTGATGTAAAAGGACTCATTACTCATGCGGTCATGCCCTTCGTGTAATGAAGGCTCATTACTCATGCCCACTGAATTCATGTAAATGAGTAGCACAGCCGCCCAAATCAGTTGGAAGGAATTCGAATGACCATTTTAAAGTGCATTTTCTCTAAGTTATAACAGGAATGCCTCTGAATATTTTATCCATAGAGGATAACTATATATGATCATGACCTTATTTCGTCTAGAAGAAGCATATATTAGTTGACTGAGCCGGATTAATGGCCCAAACTCGATCGGCCTATTGAACCCTATCTGTTATGGGTCATATCAGATATAGCCCATGACTGAACTGAGCCTGATTGAGCCGTGCATGGGTCAAGCTAGACCTGATTGAGTTGTGTTCAACTCAAGCTACCTATGCCTGAGCTTATCTAATTTTTTTTAATAAATGATAAAAAAAAATCTAAAAATTTAAAGAATAGATAGAAAAATAAATCATATAAATATTTTTTAGATAAACAAAAATCTATCTTTATACAAATTTTTAGATATTTTCTAAACATTTTCTAATTTTTCCCATTATTTTAAATTATTTTTAGATTTTAAAATACTTAGGTGAGGCCTGACCCAAGTCCATATCGGGCTGGTACAACCTCACAGAGTCATGCTTCGGGTCAATTGGCTTCTGCTCAATCTGACCTGTAGATCAGAACAAAAAAGAATTGAACCACTCAGCTCATATGATGCAAGGTGCATAGCCTTGTTTTATTGTTTAGTAAACAAGGAACAAAGTTTGGTACTTTTCATGCACAATAACAACAACAAAATGAATGAAATGGAATAGAAAAAAAAAATGTAAAGTTCTCCATCCGAAACATTACCTCTCAAGGTGGAGCAAACATGATTTTATATCAAAATTTTACATAACATTCCAACATCTCACAAGAAGCTTACACATTGTCCTTCAGAAAATATGGTCTCAAGAATGTTGCATTTCGAGCTATGGGAAACAACCGAGCAATTGTGTTACCACCCCCATCGCGTTGCTGAAGACAGCAGGTGACCGTAGCAGGCTGAAAGCTTGAAGTTAACCTTTTTCATACTGGTGCAAGCTTTTCCAACTGCCTTCTCTGGATTTAGAACATCCTCCTCTAGCTTACTGGCTTACCTAAGCAAAAAGATGTAGAAACAAGCTCATAAATGATAAAAGAGTACAAGAGGTAGATACTCAACTTATTTTAAACTTGCTGGTGATCTGTACAAACTTAGAAAATACAATGTGTAAACTTATATTAAATAAATTGAATAATGGATTAAAGGGAAATGAAATTTTTCAACAGAATTACAGTAGACATAATTTACCCTTTCTTTCATTACATCATACGAGCATTGGAAAACTGGCCAATTGTAAACTTTCTGACACTATTCTTAACATTATTCTGAATATGAGAATCACTATAATAAAAGTATACAAGTTTGTTAATTGTTACTAATTAGCATAACAATACAATTAAGAAACACTAGCATTGTGGTTAAGGCTAAGGTCGCGAAGCAAACACTAATAGAGCAGAAACCCACAATTGCATCAAGAATTATTGAATGTCATAAATGATAATGAACTTTAGAAGAGATCAATAGTGATAGGTGTTCATATTCTACCTTCAGAATTATTCAAATGATCATGGCTAAACTAGAATTTAAAAATTAATTAATAATTTAACTTCTAGATGTCTTAGTGAAATACAATCCTAGAATAATACTAAATTTATTTTCTTAGAATTATTAAAAGGAAAAGAAACTCTGATATCGAATCAAGCCTCTGAATTCTACAACGCATTGGGTCAAGTAGTGCATTTACAGAAATGAATTTCCTATTTCATAGTTCATACAAACTTTAGACCTATGAATTATTGTTTACTAATTAAGAATATTGAACTTGGTATGGAGGTAGGAAGAATGTTTCCATCAATTAAAGATTTATAAATAGAAGATTTTGACACAACATCTTCCAATTTTGTCCCGTTTAATTAGTCATATGTCACATCAAACAATAAAAAGCAATTCCCATAGATACGCTCATCATCTTTCATTGCTTGCTAGAATGCTTGGATATAATGACAACGGAAGAGTAATATTGGCCGCAATACCATGTGCTCTTCGCATGGTGGTTCATCCTTCTTATCAACTTCTCAACATCAGCTATAACAAATTCATTGCAATTTTTGTTTGTTTAAAAAAATCCTTTAACAATATTTTTACAAATGATTCACTTCAAGGAAATGGATAAATGAATTAGTTAGTCCCTAATAATAATGACTTCATAAAAACCTTTCAAAACAGCCCGCACTTCTCTTTGCTAAATGTCTCTGTCATTTTATAAATGCACTTCTTTCGTTTGGAAAAGTCCCAAGGAATTTCAAAATCCTAGCAAATAGTGAAAATAAGAGGTCATGTTTACAGAGGTAAATTTTAATATCATAAGGAAGCACTGAAAGATAAATATAAAATTTTCCATTTAAAAAATATTTTGACAATAAGAAAGGTAGACTTCCAAGAACATTTTGTCAAACTAAATTATTAGACTTTTTTGCAGGAAGGCAAAATTTTTTAGTAATTTTTGACAATAATAAAACTTTCAGTCACTAATTAAAAGGAGTAAACTGTAAGAGAAAATAAGGAGATACAAAGGTGCATTCTATTGAATAATGAGCATGCAATCATTTGAATATGAATCTACACTTTCAATTAGTTAGTTCATAATGATACATATTGATAACTATTTTGAAGGGGAAAAAAACTAATTTATCTTTACAAATGATCCCAACAAAAGGTGCATTACTTTTTGCAAGTGACTTGACCATGTAACCTCTTGCTCGAACTTGCTTATAGACAAATGGTAGAGCAAAGACAACACAGAAAACATATTTGGTAAGGGTGAGAAATTCTACCCTTGGTTTCCTTAAAAATTGACACAAGTTAAATCACGTGAGCAAGGGGATACATGAGACTACCTAGCTCCAATTGGGCCATGTTTGATCATGCACAACTTCAATCATGTCAAGGCAGGCTTAACTAGGGACAATCTCATGCCCATGCCATAACCCAACACAAGTTCAAGTAGAGATGTCAAATAGGCTAAGTCATAGGTGATCTAACCTACCCTGATGTGATCTGAGTCATACCTTTTTGACACAGCCTATTAAGAAAACAGTAGTGACCTATCATGCCTAACTTGGTTCATAGGTCGGATCAAGCAGCAAGGGCTGAAATTGCATGTTTAGTCACATGATTTTTTTTTATAAAAAAACACACAGCAAACAGGAACACATGAATTAATGAAAATAAATTCTATCTTATATGCATAGCTATCAGATAATGTTATTACTGCCTCAGTGACTTCAATTGTACAAATCCAATGTCAGACTCCTTGAAATGACTACTTGTAACTGATGACTGATGTTACATTTTGATCTTCCGAAAATGATTGCTATTATCGGTTCAGCTCTAGTTGGCAGTCAATAAAACATGATATCCTATGACGTCGTTGATTTAGTTATAGGCATTAGAAGAGCATGTGTGAACCAAGAATATATAGGCTACAATATGGTTGAAACTTAAGGATCATGATTTGTTGTAGGAATGGTGTAGCTGTAGGCCGCAAGCTACTATGATCCTTCATCATCATTGTTATATTATAGGCAATATATCCATATCCTCATTGATGTTACTGAGTTGGTGCCATCAAAAAAGTGAAATACAATAGGAACTTGAGAGTAGCAAATGAAAGATGTGAATAATGGATTAGATGGTGAACTGAAGAAGAGAATAAGAGATGAATGTAAAGTTACTGAGAATGGGAGATGAGGAATTTGTATCAAATGATCAGGATTCTATAAAATATGGCATTGACAAAAAAACAGTCAATCGAAATTTATTCCTGGAATAATCCATCTAGCAATAAAAAAAGCCTATTAATATAGCAAAAAATTGAGCTAAAATTTCATCGATGGATAATGAGCATTGAGCATGAGATGACCCACGCGCTACAAGGTGACAACATACCCGACAGTGCCCAGGGCCATGCAGCATCAGCAGTTGGTGGTATTTCTCTAACGCCGGCATGTCATCTACGCTTGTTCACGCTCCCCCTCACTGTGCCCACCTATGCTCTCACTCCCACACATGACAAGTAGCCTCCAATCTTTTCTCCACCTTCTCCTATAAGTTAAATCTACTTATCGCTTTCTCTCCTGCATACCATCGAACATCTTCAGTGCGCGGCCCTTCTCCAATACAATGGCATTGTCACTCCGTCATCCCTGCTTCTTCTTGATTTGTTCGCTTTGTTTCCTCATCTCTGCAATCTCTAGCGACGGATTCGGAAACTGGCAGAGTGCGCACGCCACGTTCTACGGCGGGGGAGATGCCTCCGGCACCATGGGTGAGATAATTTAAGTTTGTTATGTAGCTGAATTAATTACTGACGGAAGTGTTTGCAGGAGGTGCGTGTGGGTATGGGAACCTCTACGTCCGGGGATACGGAACCAACACGGCGGCGCTGAGCACGGTGCTGTTCAACGATGGGCTCAGTTGCGGCGCTTGCTACGAGCTTCGGTGCAACGACGACCCTCGGTGGTGCCTTCCGGGCTCCATCGTCGTCACGGCCACCAACTTCTGCCCGCCTACCTACGCTCTCCCCAGCAACGACGGTGGCTGGTGCAACCCTCCCCGCCCGCACTTCGACATGTCCCAGCCGGCCTTCCTCCACATCGCACAGTACCGTGCCGGCATCGTCCCCGTCGCCTTCAGAAGGCAAGCGAAATACGCAAACATTTCGACGAACATTTTGTGTTCGAAGTTTAAATGCCGTTGTAACATTTCGTCGAACAGTGCCCAAAAACAAGCTCAAAGTAAATATACGCTTGTAGTGCAGGGTGGCGTGCGTGAAAAAAGGGGGAATAAGGTTCACGATCGGCGGGCACTCCTACTTCAACCTGGTGCTGGTGAGCAACGTGGGCGGCGCCGGCGACGTTCACGCGGTGGCGATCAAGGGTGTGGGGCGTGGGTGGGAAGCGATGTCGCGGAATTGGGGGCAGAACTGGCAAAGCAATGCGTACCTGGACAGGAAGAGCCTTTCGTTCAAGGTGACGGCCAGCGACGGTAGGAGCATGGTCGCCTGGAACGTCGTCCCCACCGGGTGGCAGTTCGGCCAGACCTTCGAGTCCCATGCCCAATTCTAAGTAACCCATCTATATATAGTAACAGACAAAGCGTGGTCGCGTGACTCATGTCTGTGCCATGGCTGTGGTTGCATCCTTCATTAGCGCCCGCTGTGATTAGGATTTCTGTTAATCGATGTGATTAATTAGATCAATAAAATTATTTGTGAGGCCAAATAACCATAATTAAAAGCTGTTATGGTTTAAATCGTGTCTGCCATGGTTTATCAAAAAAAAAAAAAAAAACGGCCTACAGGATGGGCATAAACCGGCTAGATCCAATGGTGTTATTTGGTGTAGAATGATCCAAATATTACACTATATATAACAAAAATAGTTTAAAGATATTTTGATCAACTTAAGCATAAAATTGTCATAATGATGAAAAAAAAATTAAAAAATATCTGAAAATTCATTTAAATTTATTGGTCGATTGAAAGTTTAGCTTGAACTATTTTTTTATCGATAAATATAAACGCATTAAACTAAATAATGAAAGTCCCATTACAAGCCCGAAAAGGGATTAATCGGACTAATTGTTTTCCCCAGATCGGATCTGCCCACGCCTGTGTCCGCCCTTGTTCCTGCTGTGGCCGCCGGTAATCTCTAGCTGATCATTTTCGCCTCCGGCGAGAAGAAATACTGCGCCGCTGCTTCACGTGCCGTCGCCTCTTTCACTTCCTTGTTTTGGTTTGTTTTTGAATTTTCAACCCTGTTTGTTTTGATTTCTCAATGGACCGTGTGGCTGTGACTGCGCAAGACATTCGTTTAGGGTTTCCGGAGCAATGGAGGGTGTGAAGGCGGAGGTGGGAAGTCTGGAATCGTCGCTTCTACAGATCGTCCAGGAACATCAACGAAGGTCAATTTGCATCAGAGAGAAAACAGGTTTATCTCCAACTAGTCACTCCTTGTTCTCTGGCAATCCATATTTTCTTAATTTGTCATTCTGTTTTCTTTTATCATTGCTTGATGATCCCGTCGTGAGTTTTGTTCGATTGCTTCTGGCCATTCAAGATTTGTAGCGCGAATCTCTGATTGTTAAAAAAACAATTTTTTTTATTTATCAAGCTTTTCTTTTCTTTGCGGACATTGGAATTTGTTGTCCAGAAAATTTTGAGTGCATGACAAACAGAATGATCAATCTTATATGTTATGTCGAATTTAGATTGCTTTAACACCTATTTCTTATGATTGGAATCGGGAAAGAATTTGTTTGAGGCAAATTTAAGCTTCCATTTCTAAACTTATCTGATTATATTTTTCTTGATGCTCACATATAAAATTTTAGTAACATTTTGAACTCCAGCCTGCTGGTTGTAAGTGGTTGGAACTGATTTTGAGAAGCTTTTAGGAAGCAGTTCATAAAGAAAATACTAGCTCACAGTTTAATGTCTGATATTGTCTTTTATGCCTTCTCATTACAAGAGGTGGATGCACATTCTTGATTGCATCAAGCTTCTTCACCATAGTTGTTCAGGCTTTGCTTTTTACTTGGTACCTCCATCAGGCGGTTTGATTTAGACTGGTCTTTTAGCTGATTAGATATCACTCTGACCACTATATTGGCATGAAGTCTGAATAAACTGTTATAGGATGAAACTATGGACAAAACAAAATATCACTGTCATAGGTAATACAACGAGAAATGGAAACGTTAACCAATACAAAATTACATAACATTCTCGAAATGAACATGAACTAAGTAGCAATTAACTTGATCAATAAAGCCACTAGATTTCAAATAAAAACAACAAATCTCTTGTGAATATTACCTTCAAGAAGAAACGATAAGGGAAGAAAGTTAGGGGACCACCTTCAGCATGGTGGAATTCACTAGTGAGAAAAAGCTCAGAATCAGCCAATGTCTTGGAATCTACTGAGGGAAAGAAAATGAATTTCTTACATGGGGTTTTGACCTTTTTCATCTTCCCATCCCTCTTCAATGAAAAAAGCTGTTTTTACAGTTGCAGATGAGAGAGGACTGAGAACGGGCATGCCAAACAAGAAAGAAATCTGATTTGCTTTAATTTACTCAACATGGAAACAAATTGGTTCTTGAGTTTTTTGAATTCCCAATCCATACACGTTATTTCCAATCTAAGAGATCTCAATCAAGTGATCGGTGGATGTTGACATGATTCATGTCTCCACTTTAATAACTTAGATTTTCTTCTCTGCTTATTTTATAAGTTCCTTTTTGAATAATCTGCCACAATTTGGATTCTTTATTGATAAAATGCACATGATGCCTTCTATGGCCAATTACATTGATAGTTATTCACCATGTTTATCATTAATCACAAGGATCACTACATATTTTTCTCCAGGTCCAAAATTCAGATTAGTTTGGAGAGAGTTAATTTTGTCAAATTTTGGCACACAATGATAATTCCAATTTAACTAATTTTGATCAACCAACTTCCAGGGGCCTAACTTTTTCTTAGAACTTATGCTTTCTAACATCTGAATCATGAAAAATAAAATGATTGTGTTCAGTAGTGACTCCCAGATCTGTCAAGTGTCATTCTGTTTCAGGAAATCAAGGAAAAGATTGAAGACACCTACATCACAAGTTCAAGTAATATTTTTATTCAAGAAGCAACCCCAAGTAGTTGGGATGAATGTAACTTGACAATGATATATAACTATAGATTTGATTGAGTTTATTGCTTTTATATCTAAGTGAATAACTAAGACTTTTCATTGAATTTTGTAATGTTTTTCCCCTTGCAGATAAAGCTAAGAAGGATGCTTTACAAACTGCTATACGAGTTTCTGAGCTTCTGGTTGAGACTGTTAATGGACAAGTTGAAGCCACATTTATAAATGAGAAACGAATCGAACTTGAAATTCGTGCTTTAGTTAGTACGATTATGCATTATAAAAAGCAGACAGACCAATGGCTTGCAGCTTCCCATGCATTGAACACTGTTATAAAGGTGCTCTATCCTCACTGATACAAATTATGTCATAATATTTTTATGTACATTGACAATGGCAGTTGCATCAATTTTTCTACGTTTCTAATTGTTTTAAATCCTGAGTTTAATAAAAGTTATTTTGACAAAAACTAGTTGTTTTAAATGGCTGTATCTATCTCCTCCACAGCCTAGGATACATTTGAACAAAACTTGAGTGATGTCCATTTGCACTGAACTACAGTTTGATTAATCATCTCTCCGAAGTTAAGTTAGACTTGTTTCTTCTTTTCATTTTATACAATAATGTGCATGGGTGCCGAGGAAAGGTATATTGTACGGAGCCTTACCTTGCATTGTAAGGAGTTGTTTTGTGACTCAAACCCGTGACCATTACATGGAAACAACTTTATCCAATCATATTGTATAAAATTTTCATTTTATACGATATGATTGTAAATTAAACATCAGATGATCTTATATATTTTGCTTCATTCTTCTTTATGTGGCTTGTTTCTGTTTTCTGCTTCTGCTTCTACTTCTATTGTTTTTAACTCAAAGAAAAATAAGTTTAGGAGCAACGTGTTAAATCTGAAGAGTGAGTGAGAGAGAGATATTTAATTCTTCTATAGGTTCTTTTATTACTGCTCGGATGACAATGGATGTAAGCTGCTGATGTTTGCTGGTGTGGAAAGAAATGCAGGTTGCAACTGAAATATGAAGCAGTTTTTGACACACACCTCATCAGGCCGTGTTTGTATTGATTATTGGAGTCAGTTACATGTTATTCCTATTTTGAACTCAATTTAAGGCCATTCCATCAGTAATGTTCAAATTAATTAAATTGTTTATTTGGTTTCCCTCTGTCTCTTGTACCTTTCACTCAAATAGATTCTTCTCTTCTCCCTGTGGTACCTTTAAACATGTTCATACTCTCTCAATTTATTTCATCTCATTTTATCATCTATTGGAGCTACACTCAAGTGACTTATCAAATATTAGTATCTTTTTAATGCAATCTAGTATCTCCACCCGTCCATCTTAATATTCTCATATCTATAGTAGTGTTTTCATGTTGTTTTGTAACACAAATACTACTATCCATAATTCATAAAGCATAGCAAGTCATACTGTAGTCTTGTAAAATTTTTCTTTAAGCTAAAGAGCTTCCAATTATCACACACCCTAGAAACTTATCTTCATATTCGATTTCAATCTATCATTCTTTTGCAGGTTGCTGCACACTAGGATTTTGTAATATGAGAAGATGCAAGGATCAGAAAATCCAATAGGCATGTTTAATAGATAGTCAATGTTGATAGTTGTGATCCATTCTTAGTGTTGAAGAAATATTGTATTCAAAGTTGAAATTATATGGGCAAATTCTAGATGGATGATTTCTACTTTAATTCAGTATCCAATTTAGTAAATTGTTAGCATGATGCACAATTTGTTGAGTTGATGGGGAAACTTCCTAACCTAAAATATTTTCTTCCACAACCTTAAGCAAGTTTGTTGGCATTCTAGTCTGATCTATTCTATTTTCTCACCTGTGATGCTAACTTGATCAGGTGTTTCGTCGATCATTTTGGGTGGGTCTGGCAGTAAGTGTAGGCTAAACTCTCATAATATTTCTTGTGTTTTTATTTTATTTCAGGAAATTGGTGACTTTGAGAACTGGATGAAGATCATGGATTTCGACTGCAAAACCATAAATGCAGCTATTCGAAATATCCACCAGATATGAGCCCAGTGGCCCTACAACCGTCCCCAAAGGTTAGGGACCATGTCAACATTAAGGTTCCAAAACTCTACTAATGTACATTTCCTTAGACAAGATCTTTCAGTTCTAAGCTGTAAACAATTTGTGTTATCTCCACTGTTATTATTTAACATTGCAATTGTTTATCCCAAGTTTGTAAGTAAAGGTTTACGATTGTGTTATACCTAACAACTAGCTTAAAATAAACAAATTTGTCACACAGACACACACCACAAAGTTTTCCATTTCCCAGTTCTTTCATTGAGTCAACCACTTTGATCCGGGTCTTCAAATGTGAAACATGGAAATAGATTGTATTCAAGTTGTCAATAACAAAGTCAAATACTCTACAATGTCACTGAGGTTGTATAGAATGTTCAGTCTTGTGTTTATTATTAGTGGTGGATATGCTAATATGGGCCAAACTCCCTTAACAGTATTATACAAGCAACAAACATGTATTAGACTTGAATGTTTCCCATGTGGTGCTGCAGTGCAATTGCAATTTCATCCATTCAGATCTTGTCTATAAGTTTTTCTGGTAATCAATGCTGCAGATGACAAGTGAGATGAACTCATAATTCAGAAGAAACTGAACTATTTTAGTAGGGAAGATGCTGATGGTCGTGGGTATGATTTACAGGAGTATCATAGTAACATTAGCTTTGTCAAACTAACCTCCTCTAGCAACCCGGGAGTCGAAAATATTGGCATGTCAAAAAGAGAGATGGGTGCGGTAACTATACAAAGTGTCATGGTTAAACTGGTATACTGATTTTCTTTAGCTTATTCAAAATCGTTCTCTTCAACCAACTCTCCAAGGAGTTCAAAAGCATCGGCCTCCATGAAGTAGGCCTTCTGCAGCTCAAGGAAATCAGCGTTGGATCCCTAGTCATCCGCCCGCTCGCTGCTGCTCGCTCACCTAAATCGTTGCCACCTGCCCGCTCGCCGCTCCCTCGCCTGAGAAACTAGCGATGAAGCCTTCATCCAGTGATTTCCCGCCACTGAAAGATATGGTAAACACAAATAATCCAATACTTTGAAACTAAGTAACTACGTGAAAGTCATCAAAAGTATGAGCAGACCTATTTCCACAAAAGAATCTTCTAAACTTTCAAACATGTTTACTTATTTCAGTGGTACAAAAACAGAATAAAAGGCAGCATGATGATATTCTTTCAGCATTTGTAGCAATTTATAATCCAATTGAAGGTTTCATCTTAATTTTGAAGTAACAGAATTCTTCAAATATGATTTCATCTTCTGTTTATTGATGGAGTTAGTTATTCAATGATATAAATTGTTGGAAGCCATCGACATAGTAAACCTGCTATGGCTAGCACGTTTCTTCACATACAAACATAAGAACAAATAAATCATTCAAGGTAGGCTTATTTAGAGTCCAATTTGATGATCTAAAATTATTTGGAACAAAAAGGCAAGTGCTCCTTGACCAATTGTAAATGATATAAACGATGGAGTGCCCGACTTCATAGAGGTTGTAGTATCTCAAACACAGAGGGAAAGAAGGCAATCAGTAGAGCTGTGATTTATTGGAGTATGAACATGAGAGACAGTATGTAATCTAGTGACTTTTGCAATTCATAGAGGAACCAACCTTTGGGTTTTGCTCTGCAGTTGCATTATCAAGTTACATGCAAAGCAGATTTTTCTTTGGTAAAAAAAACTAAAGAGGAAAGGGGAAGAAGAACACTAAGGGTAAGAAAATGAGCGGCCTCATCCTCCGGTAGGAGGCCGTCTCGCTTAGCTTTGCATTTGAATGAAGTGCTGGTTCAAACTACTAGTTAATATGCAATTTTTTTTATAAAACTGTGTCTATTTAAAGATTAATATTAGTTGTAAAATTTTAAATTTTGGTTATGTGAAAAAAAACAGATAACCTCTTTTCGATTAAAAAAATTGATCAATTACATATGTTAAACCGATAACCTCTTTTGCCACCAATATATGTTAAGTACAAGAAAAATATACAATATCTTAAAGTGCAAATCAGTATTTAGATATTTTATATTCTCCAACTTAATGTATTAATCACAATGAAATATTTTATTTAAAAAAATAAATGCCATAACTTATTTCATAAGGTAATTAATATTGTGGAATATTTTTTAGGAAAATATTACTTAAATAAGTTTGATACGCTAACTTAAAAACTATAGCCGACTTGCCATCTCTACTACTGTTGTCCATAATTTAAACATATGGCAAATTAATCACCTAATAAAATTATTATTTATAAATAGTCTACAAATTTAAAAGATATTTATTTCTACAATTAAATATTATTATTTTTATTATTATTTCAAAACCTGACAAAGTTACTCAATCAACTTTAATTTTTTGATAGGTCGATTATAACAACTCAATCGATTAATTTTTTAATAGTTATGTTTCTTAATTCTTACA
>JBBPFP010000044.1:5123604-5150744 GCA_037974795.1 Kaempferia galanga | reverse complement strand
GCTGCGATCCTAGCCAAACCAACGCTTTCATTGAGTCTTCGCCTCAACGCCTGTTCTCTTCGGTAAGTGGTAACTTATGAAGGTATCTATCTTTCTCTTTATAGATCCATGATCTTTTTCATGAATTTTGAATGTGAAACTATGTTTACACTCTTATAACACCAACAATTCCCCTTCAAATGAAAATCTTATCCATTTAACATCTGAATCATGGATCGGGAGAGGTAAAAGATGCTTTGCATACACTAGGAATAGATCATCTATTACCAACAGTGTCACGTGGCGAGAACTCTGGTCGGTTTAAATCCAAATCGACCCAATTAAAAGTATTATATTTTTAGTCAATTCAATCTCCTTAAAAATCCCAAACTTTACACATTACACTTGGACAAAATCCATGAACCCAATTTTTTTGTCCATATCAATATAACAAACTTAAAATAACAATAGTCAAAATAACATGATACGTTTCCATATAAAGAGAGATCAAAGTTTAACAGCCCAATTTTTTCTTGTCCGTCAGGTAGCAAACAACCAATGCAATAAGTCATTGAGTCTCATGAGTATATATTTGTCAGATCTTCAAACATTTAAGTACGACAGATCTTCAATTCTCTTACAACCAATCTATAAATACCATTAGTCATGTTAAACAGCAGTCTTCTCCTCAGAAGAAAAAAGAAGCATCTCTAGTCTCTTAGCATCTTAACCAATCCTTCGCAAAGAATCTCGAGAGTTTTTGTTGACACAGCGTAGGGACACGACTAAGATCCCCATTGTCTTTTGTGTGATTCATTCATTGTATGCTTGCGTTCCACTGGAAGATAACTACTTGAGCAAAACTCTCCATATCTTTCTCATGTAGACAATTAGCGACCACACAGCAAGACCAGCTGAAGTATAAAGCAAAGCGACACCAAAGGCGACGACAACACACTGCTGTTTGAGTCTGTGAAAAGTAGGGTAAGTTCAGACATCAGACGTGCATATCACACTGAAAGCAAAGGACGCCAAAATCAGAATGTAACCTGGGATCTCTACTCGCAAGAAGAATAGTTAGTGAAGTCATTTGCGTTGCTGTTTTCCACTTTCCCAGATTATTTACTGCTACAGCCTGTTATTAAGATCTACTGGACTAAAATCAAAGGTTTTTTTTTAACATTTATGCAAATCAAGTAATTGTTAAGGGTTTGATTATTTGGGTGGAATATACAAGGAAAAGGAGAGGAAGGAAATTGACAATATATATAAATGATGAAACTCATATAATTTTGTAATCGTTATCTCTTTTCCCTTGTACATTCCATCCAAGTAATCACACCTTAAAAGCAGCATAACAGAAAATGAAAGAAATACCTCAATAACTCTACTATTCTGGGATGCCGCCCACTCTCTAACAGCTGACATAGTTATCTGTAAAAGTTACATAATGGTGAAACCAACTTATCACCGTGAAAAAGTGGGGAAAACAACCTAATTAAAAATAAAACCAATACAAAAAATATATCACATAATCATGGGTATCTTATTGTATATGTATTTATTAAATGCATTTCCTTTCCATATGGTCTGAATTCTAAAAATAGACAGACATACCCCAATGATTAAGGCTCACAGCTGAAGTAATTTAGGGACTAAAAGATACATAATTGAAATAAACATTGTAGCAAGATTATCTTGGTGAATTCATAGACTTAACTTGACACAAATAAAGATTACAACTTTGTCATAGATTTACTTATGTTCAAGATCAATTGCAACTTCCAGTAGTCAGTTTCAGTATAACTCTGATAAATTTAGCTAAAGCAGGCTATCATAATAAATGAGTATTTTTTGAGGGAAAAAAAAAAGAGAGAGTCGAATGAATAAGAAATCAGATTGCTTTGTGCACACGCATAAAAATTGCGTTATGTCTGAGATTACCTCTCTACCAATTATAGCAATTGAAGGTGCTGTCAGAAGCCAATGAAATTCTCTAAACACAACACACTCCAAAGGTTTGGTGCAGAGTAAAACCAATGTCGCAGCAACCATAAGCTGATAGAAAATAACAAAAAGCGTATAATTAATATAATCAGATTATGTCATAGGAAGCTGGAAGTTGAGAGAAAGTATCTATTGTCTCTAATTTGAGAGGAAGTAAATATTATCTCGAATAGAAAAGATACCTTGTCAGCCACAGGATCCAAAAATGCACCAAATGCTGTTCCTAGTCTCAACTAGAAAACATAAAAATTTAGTGTTATTTGCATTAATCATAGGCAATCATAACTTCAGTGATCAGATGTGTGGCCTTCAATAAGCCTGACTTGACCATATATCTGTACAAAGAAACCTATAGGGACCACTAAAGGAAGAATGACTAAAATAAAATGATCCCAAATAGTAACCACAGGCTCTGAATGTATCCTATCTTTTGTTGCATTTTATAATGTGTTTATATTGATCATGAACTAAATCATAATGAGAGAAGCGGATTGGAATGTTTTATTAATTGACTTTTTAATCTTCAGTTTCAGGTTGGGAGCCACATATACATTTATTTCACAACAACTTTATTGCATTATACTTTCTTACTCTCCGATCAACCTTTCTGTTCAGCCAATTTTCTTGTTGTTCACCCTTATAGATATGTTTTGTCAATCAAATTTACTATATGAACTTTATATTTAGCAGGCTGATCTTCATAAGTTCATCAAATCTAGGGCTCACTATCATGCTGATCCTAAAAATAGCCCAACCAAGTTCAAAAGCAGATAAGTGAAGACATACCTTACGTGCAATATAACCATCTAGCCAATCTGTAATCGCAGCAAGAAGAAATATGATTGTTGTAACAGTTGTTCCCAGTGAACCATCCATGTAGAAAGCTAATGAGAAAGTTAAGATGTCAGATCATGCAGTCAAGTCCTAACCATGTATTGAAATCAATAAAGCACTTAAGAAAGTCGATAAATATTTTTCTAAAAGGTTTAGAAAACAAAAAAGATAAAATTATATGTGGAATAGAAAAGATCAAGGGCTTAAATAGTACAAATATATCTACCATTCATATTATTTAAAAATGAAATACACAACCAAGAAGTTGCGCTAAATGCAGGTGAAAGTACAGTAAGCTCTTAAACTTAATAAGTATTAAGTTTACATCACAGAATCACTGTATCAGGTAAAATGCTAAATGAAAAGATTTTGTACCCGAAATACTTTACAACAGTAAAGGAGAGTATGAATACGAGGAATAAAAAAATCCTTTCATATCTTACATTCAATATGGAAAAATGAGATAATTAGTAACTCATTTATAGGTAATTGCCTCTTGGAGAAACATTACCATGGAGAAACTGAATCCTAAAATTATTGGACAAACTTGAACTAATGGAGGGCATAAGCTTAAACTCCAGTGTTTCAGATATATACCCTACAACAACTTTTGCGGCTAAATAGTAAAGAGTAATGAATCAACAAATAAATGATAAAAATAAATACCTCACAGATTTTTAGAAAAAAGTCTTTTACAAACTGAACTGCAAGTATGTCAACAATAAACAATGAAGAATCACTAGATGGAGTTATTAACAAATACATGTAGACTATAACTCAATGGGGAATGTGCTTTCAATATAGTGAAACGGTATTATACAAAATTGAGAAAGTAAATACTATAGTCACTAACAGAGTTCAAAAGGTTTGCTCTACCAGTACCATATTTGGATGTGATGATCTTTTACATGTAGTATACGGCACTGAATCTTGCACTAAAGGTACTTCAAGACAGACTGATATTTCAATTCAGTTAGTTAACATAATGACACTACCTGTCAGTTTTGGGTAGATGGACCATCATTAACTGTGCAAATGCATGAAACTTTTGACAAATTAAAGGTTTTAAGGTACAACTAATAGAATTGAAATAACATATGATACCCAATGAACAAATATTTAACATATAACATGCAAGGTTTGATTTATTCTAGCTACTTGTACTTTCACATCTATCAAAAGAATGTGGGATTATGCGGACTTGTACCTCTTGCACTTCACAGTTGTATAACAGACCTGAGGTCAAAAACATACCAGAGCCCTAATCTTATGATAAAATTCTTCACATAAATAAACAGCTACGAAAAAATAATGCAATGTGTCAACCGTGAGCCATCTATTTCTGCCATTTAGATAGCACATTTATCTAATTTTAGCTTTATTTTCATAACTAATAAAAAGTTAGGAAAATGGTACTGAATTTTCCTAGCAATGATCGCTATTACAGAAGCAATGGGGATTTAGAAATGGGTTGGATTTGAATGTTTCTTATGGATGTGGGTCTTGTTGTTCCCTTCACCCACCAAAACGATCATTAAGTAATAATAATGTCTGATGGCATGCAAGGAAAACAATTGATGAACTGCACGTGCTTTCAGAATACCTAACTTTTGATGCACATTGTGAATTAGCACTAAAAGGAAGAACATCCCAATTATTTTGGCATTGGAGAAAACATCCTCCCTCACCGTAAAATTAGAAGATACAAACATCTCAAACAAACGTTCGAGATTGAATTATAAATCTCAACCTAAAATCTAAAAATTCCATCAGTGGTAACGAAAGACAAAAATGCACAAAATAGGAAAATCAAAGGCACGATCCAAGGAAAGGGAAGTAAAGCGATCGATCGGAATTCAGAGCACCTACTGCTCACGAGGATGGGGACGGCGACCACCCGGCCGATAGTGAGAACCGTCGGAAGAGTCAGCAACCTCGGTGGGTCGTTCTGCTTCTGTGATTGCATACCATTGATGCCGTTCCCGTTCATTTCGACCTCCGGTTTCCAGTTCCGGCTTACGTAACAGGAACCCATGGCGCTCGCCTCCCCCGCAGCCCCCAGGTCACCCCCAGCCGCCCGTTTTCTTGCGCCCCCGTCAGCAGCGCCATAGCCCGACGTGGAAGACGTGCCGTGCGAGGCCGAGAGGGGCGCCCGCCCACAACCGGGAGACATCTACAGCGACCACGCCTCACCTCGCGCCCGCTGATCGCGCCGCGCTTCTGCCCTTCAGCGAGATGCTAATTAATTGGAGTTGCGGCCCGGCTGTTGCTGTCGGGTCGTGTGGCGTTAGGTGAGCGGTCCGAGTCGGATCAAGCTGGTGGGCTTGATCCAATTCAATTTAATTCAGTTTTATAACTCATGCCTTGTGTCCAATTTTAATAAATTAATAGATAAATTTTATTTAATAAACTCTTTATACAAGAACGTTTAATTTATAGCTTTCTCACGATAAGTACTTTTTGATTTATTTGTGATACGGGATTAATACAGTATTAAATAATTTTAAATAATCATAATCTTTAATTCAGAATGAAGCTTTATTAATGTTTATAAGTGTAAAATTTAAAACTCTATATTCATGGTAAAGAATGGCATAACCATCGAGTTTTTAGAAAAAAACAAAAACCATTTTGACTTTTTTCTGCTATTCTAAAACTTTTTTTATCATTTTTAATAATTTTTATAGTAATTAGAATAATCATATAATTTCCTTCATTTCTTTAAATTTTAAAGTACTATTTAAATACTTATTTAACAGAACATTCATCCTCTATTATTACTAAATTTATTATTTAAAGCAAATGACGGGTTTCTTATTTTCTAATTAGTTTTAATCGTTAGTCCATGGTATAATTACTATTGATTATTTTAAGATTAATCGATATAAATTGGATATTTAATTTTGATTAAATAAATAAATATTAGGTCTTTTTCCTGAACTACGATATAAAGTACTTTCACAGTTAACTAAGCATCCGTTGTCAATTGCACACACATAGCAGATTAATTTTTTTCATGAAAAGATCAGGAACATTGTTGTGCAGTGATATGCGGTTCACACTTTCGGATTGACTTAAAATGTACTACTCAAAATTGAATATTTGAATTCAACAAAAAAAAAATAGTCGGGATATAAATAAATAAATAAATATACGTATAAAATTTTAATTACTATTAATAAAATCAAATTATTTTTCTTTTATAAATATATTAAATTTATATAACCAATCAGTTTAATAAATTATTGAGTGTCATAAAGGATATGAAGGTTTTCTTTAAATTATAATAAAAATTTATTATGATTTTTTATTTATATTTTATTTCTAAAATTATCTTACTATTGAACTTATAAAATTTTTATTATTTTTATTTTATATATGTTGAAATTATATATTAAAATTTTAATTTTAATTAAAATATTATAATTGTAATTACATTTAAATTTTTTAAACTAATTGCTATCAAAATTATTAACTCTACTCCCTTACTCTGTGTTAGTTTTTATTTTCTAAACCATTTTAAAATTTTTAATTTAAATTTTGATTAATATAATTTAATTAGTATTTGTGGGTGCTAGTTAGTCTATTTTGATAGTTCTTTGAAAAAAAAATTAGCACAAAAACAAATTGTTGGTTTAGAACCTTTTTTTTCCAATATTAAGCCACCTCTGATAGTTAATGTTAAACAGTTGGTTAATAATCAAACCAGTTGAACATGTTAAATCAAAATTTAATTTCTTAAAGACTAATTAATACAACCAAGCTATTCTAAAAAAATGATTAATTCAGTGAAAAAATAAAGTAATTAATTTTTTCTATTAATAGTGGAGCCTATCAATCAATAAGTGTTACTCATTAACCTGAGTAACAATTTAGATTCATCGGTAACTAATAAAATATGGCAATTGATTTATGACTTTCGATTCGATTTAATTTATTATATTGATATTTTAAACTCTAAGTTCCAAATTTAATCAAACTAAATGATATAAAAAAATTGATTTTTTAATTTATTTAATCAAACTTTTGATTAACTAATTTGGTTCAATCGATACTTTGGCCAACCATGTTGCTAACTACAAATTCATAACATTATAAGAGTAGTGGTATACTAAAGGGTGTACCACCGCCAAAAGTCACATAACCGGACTAAAATGAATATAAATTTGAAAAAAAAATCATTCTAAACTAAAATAAAAATAAATTGAAAAGTATTTCTCACTGGGATTGACAGAAGTTGCCTAGTTGGAGAAGCTAAATTCTTCATTGTATATTAATAAAAGTGATGTGCAAAGAAAAGAGACAGTTTAGTTTTTATAAAAAACGGTGTCTCTTTGCACAGTTTTAATTTTTGAAAATAAAAAATAATTAATCACTAATTAAAAATTATTAAATTGGAAAAGACAATAAGAATTAGATGGTGTCTTAAATTATATATTAAAAATATTATAACTAATTGCATTTTAAATTTTTTAAACTAATTACTATCAAACTTATTCACTCTGCTCCACTCTATATTCATTTTATTTTCTTAACTATTTGTAAAATTTTAATTTTAATTTTAATCTATATTAATTAATCAGTTTTTTTTAGTCTGTTAATTATCTATTTTTGATGATTTTTTGAGAAAATAATTATGATAATATGTTTTTAAAAAAATTGGGTTTGGATTTCTTATTACACTGGGTTTGGTAGATAAAATCTTTGTAATGGGTACATTTGAGTAAGATAAGTATTGTAAATAATTAAACTAGTTAAATTAAAATTTAACCTTTTTTTTTAAATTAACCGACTTAATTTTTTTAAAATCAAGCAAATAAACAATTAATTAATTTAGTCAAATTTTAAAATAATCAATTGTTTTCATTAATAGTCAAAGTAGTTAAATATTTTATCCTGATCATTTCAACCAACTAATAAAATATATAAGCTAACTGATTACTTCCGGTTTAATTTAATCGGTTAGATTAATATCTTAAATTCTAAATTTAAAATTAAACTGAACTAATCAATAATTATAAATTAATTAATTAATTAATTGATGGAACCAAACATACCATTTAACCTTAAATTTTGTTGGACACTTGGATAGATATTTTGCTAAGCTAAGTGGCTATCAATAAATTAACTATTGATAATATAGCATCACCCAGAATCACCTACTAAAATGAATAGAAATCTAAATAAGTTTTCATTCCAAAAAAAATGAAAAATATATTGAAAATTAATAAAGTAAAATTGGTAATATTCATCAATAGTAATTATTTTATATTTTGACCCGACTAAAAAGCGATTCGCTCACTTGTTATTTAGAGTTTATGTAATTAGAATGGTGGATTTATAAATCTCAGTTATTAATTAATTGCCGAGAGAGAGTGGTGGGAGGTTGATAAAATATAATTTTATTATAAAATAGATTTAAAAAATATCAAAACCTATTAATTATTCTAACAGAAATGACACCTTTCACAGGAATAAGATTTTACTGATTAATATTTACATTCTTAAAAAAAAAATGGAAGCAGTTAATTTAGGAAAAAACTATATATTTAATTTCATTTTCACCAATTATCATCTTTAATTACATATTATTAAGCAAATATTAATTGTTACCAATTAAAAAATAATATTAAAGTAAATTAACATTTTAAAAGAATAAAATTTAATTAAGTTATTAATAATTGATTAGATATTAATTTATTAGCAACCAAAACAAAAGATAAAAAGTCAACACCATTTTTAGTTATGACACATTTATAGAGATTTTTTCTCAAAATGAGATTCATGACTAAGGACGTTGGACTTCTCGCCCACCTATAAGTGCTTTCTGATTTATCCTGTTGGTTAATAGTAAATTTTAATAGTATAGAATCGGCCACTCTCAAAGTTAGTAAAGATAGTTAATAAGGCTAACTGAATTTATTATTTTTTGAAAATATCAGCACCATTAGCTATTTTATTAAAATTTAAATGTTGAAAAACCAAATCATATATATATATATATATATAATTTTTCAAAGCCGGTAATACAACTTAATTAATATATTTCCACATCATAAATATAGAATCATTGAATTTAGATGTTTGGGGTGCTAACATTAAATTATTAATTCAAATTTGTATATATATTTCAATGCTCATGGTATATATAATAATTGATTTTTTAAAGACTAATAATTAATTTAAATTTCTATCGTCATTTATATATTTTTTATTTTTAAAGACAATTACTATTTATTTATTATTTGTCAAATTTAAATTTGTAAAATTTTTTATATTTTTTTGAATGATAAGGGATCGCTTTATAAAATTTATTCTTTTAACCATAGTAAGTTGGCTCTATAATTTTCACTGGGCAAGATCTGAGTTTGAGCCTTATAGGAATTTAACTGCCGCCTCTATTAAAATCACTACTAACTATTTTAATTAGTTTAAATTTTAACTAAAAATATTCAAATGGTTTTTATTTAAGTAATTGTGAGAGTTTTTTTAAATAAAGATAAAAAAAGAAATTCATGACCATTTTGGACATATCAAATTAATCAGCCTATTATTTATGTAAAAGTTATTTTAAATAACATATGTAAATCTAAAGCATAATTTGTAAAACCGTGATTGGATCAATCATATGATCTTATGATTTGAAAATATAAATCGAGGAAATCGATCTAGGATCATATTGAATCAAGTTTTATAGTCGGATCAATAGGATCATAATATGATCAGTAGGATTGTAACAAAACCGAAATAGGATCGACGGAAGTTTTGAAAGATTATAATTTTTAACTTAGATTGAACCAAAAGACTTATGACATATCAAATCGAAGTTCGTCCAGAGATTTATAATTAATTTCAATATTTATCTTTCACCACCTAATTTTAAATAAAAAAATCCATTTAAAGCATTTTTAGAGGCCTGAAAAATTGTATTTTTTTCACTCTTGTGAAAAGTTATGATTATGGTTTTGAAATTATTTAATATTTAATTATTTTTAATTAGTTTTATTAATAATATTCTATTAATTTTTTTAAAAGTGAAGTTTTTGAATGCCTATTAACTAGTATTATATAAAATTAAAAGTCTGATTATTTCTAACGTTTATATTTAAATTAAATTCAATCATCTTACAAGGAAACAAATTGGATAATCTTATAAACTAAACAAAAATTGTTGAACTTTAAATTAAATTATTTTATAAATCAAAAAAATATTTTTGAAGTTGAATGTATTAATAGAAATTTTATATTTTTTTTATTTTTATCAAGTATAAATAGTAATTAAATTATTAGTTAATTTAAATATGTACTTAGTAATATAATCGCACCGAAAATAAACATGTACATTTTTAATTATTAATTTTATATCATGAAATTTTAAAAAATTTTAATAGCAACGTATAATTCTGAGATCCATCCGGACTTAGTCTATTCTATTCTGAATTTCTGATCTCAAATCAATTCATAAATTATACTCTTAAGAATTAAAAGTAAAAAAAAACATTTATTAATATAATTAAAATAATTAAAACAAACTACCATCAAATTACATCAAACGCGGGCCATGACAACTGCTGGGTCGGACGAGAATCCCGAGAGCCCGTTGGGCTCCTTCTCATCTGGGAACAAATCCTCCGGGATTCGGAAGGCCCCGTGGGCGACGACGAGTGCGGCGCCTGCCATGCTGGCGGAGATGACGATGAATCCAAGGGAGGTGAGGAAGGCGACGAGGACGGAGAGTATGACGAGGCCGCCGAGGGTCTCGCGGTCGGAGATGGCCCGACCGAAGAGGACGAGGGGCGGATCGGAGGGCCGGAAGAGATAGAGGAGGCACCAGACGCTGAGGAGGACGAGGAGGATGATGAGGGAGAAGGGGCTAGTGGCGAGGGAGACGGCGACCACGGCAGCTACAATAGCGGCGTAGTTGATGCGGAAATAGGTGAGGTTCGTGCGGAGGCGAGAGGAGGCATCGGCGAGGGAGTCGGGGCGGGAGAAGGCGGAGCTGTCAGCGAGTTCCGACCAAGGGCGGAGCTCGGAGAGGGAGCGGCGGAGGGAATCGGAGAGGTGGGAAAGGAAGACGCTGAAGGAGGGGCTGGAGATCGGAGCGGCGTCGGTGTCACCGGCGATCGATTTGGAGATGGGGAGGATGGGCGGGGCGCGGGTGGAGGACATCATCGGGGAGAGAGAAAGACAGACGTGAAATTTTTATCCCTCTGTTTCCGATCACCGAGGCATAAATTTAAATTTAAACTGTTCTCGACGCGTCGGTGCCTTCGCTTCGAAGCAGAGGAAGTCGGTGCCTTCTCTTCGAAGCAGAAGAAGGTGCAAGGAAAGCCGTGGATTGACTTAATTTAATCCGCTAATATGTTTTTTTTCCTTCTTTGTTCCCACACCTTAATCCTATACGGAAAATTGTTTACATTTAAATCAAATATACACTTCTGACATCTTACACATAATTAAAACTATAAGCTGCGCATAACACGAGATGGTTGATAGTTTGATGGGGTAAGGTGGGAAATGTCCCACGGAGTCCGAGTGTAGTTAGTAAAGTGGTACGGAGGTTAGTGTGGTGGTTGATATGGACCTATTAGATTGCCGATCCACGGGCTCGGTCAATACAACTAATACTAGCAAGGATCGGTGCGCATGCTTGTTGATCGGGCTGTCCGCTCGGTTAGACGAAATACACTCGGGTTGTTCTGAAATAACTGGTATGCTCCTGTGAATGTCCAACTGGCCGAGCCAACAGGCTGGATGGCTCTGTTGATCTTTATTAGTGTTGGTTGCATAAATCATGCTAATAGGTTGAATAGTTTGACAGGCTCACATCAGATGTAATGCCAACCTCTGTACTGATCTCTTTACTGATAGCGTCAGGATTCTACAATGCCTTTTCACCTCATCACATCCACAATTAAGTGAAAATCTTAAAAATGGTTAGCACACAGATTGATTCTTTGGGATGATGATTAAAATTATTCCTCCAAATATGATTTATATCAAAATTTACAGCTTTCAGTGTAACTATTGTTAGAAATTTATTTAATTGTACAGAGGATCCTTTGGGCTTTGCTCCCTCTGCAGTTGGATTATCAAGTTACAAAGCATATTTTTCTTTGGTGAAAAATGTTAAAAGAAGGAAAATAATAGAAATTGTTAAACACTAAACCTACTCTGTACTTCTGATCTTCTCCATTGGGGGACAGCACGAATTTGTTTGAGGCTCTTTCCCAAAGGACCTTTTACCATTTGCAACACTCAGAGAATAAACCACCAAAGGCTCTGATTCACTGCGATTGACGCCTTTATGGATCGAAAGTGATCGCAAAATATGAACCATCCTGATATATTGAAAAGCGCCGGCAAGGGACAATTGACTAACCATCCTTCTCGCATTTTTAAATAATCGCCTACAACAAAAAAAAAAAAAAACAAATAATAAAATGCATCCACTAATTCAATTTACACTGCTCGTACCATTGACATGAGTCACGTGACCCCGTCTCTATCTCCTCTCCCGTCCACATCCAGCGTTCTAGTCCATTTTTTTCTCTTCCAAATACAAATCAAACAAGAAGCACTGAAAATATACCATGTCTCGTACTGGGTCCACATATGACCCCACACAGGTCACTAAATTACCACTCGGGTAAGAATGGCCGCCAAAACAGCCAGTGTACATTTTTGCCTTTTGTACGGCCGAGCTCCGCAATCATATCGCATTCTCGAGAGGTTGCAAAAGAACGCCAAAAGTCGATTCACTTTTGCACGTTCACCCATTCGTTAAACGAATGCGAATAAGTCAGTCCTGGACTCTCAGTCCCACTGTCTGCCTACGTGTGCTCCACTCGCAAAAAGGGTAGGGCGTTGTGTATTTTTACTATAAGAGTGGATGAGTCTTACCAGGTCATCATTCTCAACGCCGATGTCTGAGATTTATATAGGGCGGCATGCCGGAAGGCGAGATCTTCCTTCGAACTGCTCCGCAGTACTCGAAAGCGATCGAGCGGCGATGAGTACGAAGAACCTCCCGATCGAGAACAAGAGGTGAGCATTGAGAAAGCCTAGATCTCCTAATTTTTGATCGTTTTGTTGGCGGTGATGGTCCCTCCAATCTTAGTCCACGTTCTGATCAATGATCACGACGAGGTGTTCTCCTTTCCGCAATCTTCGCCCTTACTACACTGATCTCGTTCTTTACTCTTCTGTTTCCTTGTTGTTTCGTCTATCTCTGAGCGTATAGATAGTTTTTGACAATGCGGCGCCGCGATCTGGTTTTGTGGGTTCACCGACGTGTTTTTGTGTTTGGATTTAATTTCTTTCCCACCAGAGCAAAAAGTTGTGGTAAGAGCTTCTTCTGCAAATCCATGGATGTTCTGAGTCGGGTCATTTTGTTAATTCGCTTGCTTTTATGGATTTGCTTTTCTATGAGAGTAGAGTTCAGGTTGAATTGTCTGTCCCTATAAACGATTTTAGCTAAATAGTGATTTCGTCGGATAAAGTTTCACTTTTTTGATGGATTATGGTCCTGCCTGCTTTGCATCTTTATCTTGATGGGTACTATATTGACGGTGCGAAATGTGAGCAGAGATGCATTTGGATTTCCTGTGCGCCAGCAAGACTTGCAAACGTACCGAGAGTACACGAATATTTACAAGGCAAGACTTCGGTTCCAATTTCTACATTTATCTTAGTTGACGTATTGCCGTTTGGTTTCACAGAGGAGTTAAAAAAAATTTGTTTGATTTTAGGAAGAGGAAGAAGAGAGATCGGGGCGGTGGAATAAATTTTTAGAGCAATTAGCTGGATCTGAGGGCACAACCAACAACGATTCAATCACAGAGGGAGATAGAGTTGTTGGACATGAAGAGACTTCCGGAATGGCAGGGAAAGACAATGTTTACTATAAGCTTAGCCAATGTGATAACACAGAAGAAGTTGGATCTGAGAAAGAGGCAATCAAAGATGAAACAAGAGTTGATAAGTTCCAATCGTGGTGCCAAATCAGACCTTCCCTTAGAGCAATTGAGCAAATGATGAGCCTTCGAGTGAATAACAAATTCTTGGAAGGTGGTGAGAAAGGAATCGGAAGGAGTCGAAGTAGACTTACTCCTGTTGAAGAGTCAATGGCCGTGGAGGAATCTGATGATGAGTTTTATGATGTGGAGAGATCAGAGCCAATTCAGGATGCATCTTGTGGAGATAGTGGAAATGTTGATTTGAAAACAAATATGGCTAGTCCAGGAGTAACTGAAGAATCTTCTTTTCTATGGAAAGAAGAATTGGAATGCTTGGTTCGTGGAGGCCTTCCCATGACCCTCAGAGGAGAGGTATTTATTGTGGTCTATTAGTTGTTGCTAGCTCTGTTGGTTGTTGTTTTTGTGCTTTCCACTAATCTGTCTGCAGTCGCCCCTTGATTGTAGCTTTGGCAAGCTTTTGTTGGTGCTGGGGTTCGCAGGGTAGAGGGATATTATTGTAGTTTGCTAGATCAAGAAGCTATGACAGATATCACAGAAGCTGATGCTCCAACTAATACTGAGGCTGAAAGCAAATCAAGACTAGCTCAGGAAACAGACAGGTGGAAAGGGCAGATTGAGAAGGTTGTTAATCCTCAATGATACTTATAACTCATCATGTTTTAGTTTACTTGCAAATAAAATCTTGATTCAACTACTCAAGAAATAACAGTTGATTTGTTTATATGGTTTTTTTAGGATCTTCCTAGGACATTTACGGGTCATCCTGCCCTAGATGAGAATGGGAGAAATGCTTTGAGGCGGTTGCTAACAGCATATGCTCGACATAATCCATCTGTAGGATATTGCCAGGTACATATGTTGTTGTACTTCTTATACTTGTTTTTTCCCACATCTAGTGGGATCCTTTCCTTCAGAAATAGTTTATTGAGCAGAGCCTGAAATGCCATCGTCATTTCATTTTTTTATTTGGCCATTTTCTCTCTAATAATGGGATCGCCGATACAATTCAGCAATTCATTTATATTCTCTTATGGAGTTGACAGAAGTTTGTCTTTATCTTCATAGAGCTGAGGTATTTTCTATCTAAATTGTTATTTTGTTGTCTCTAGGTAATGAATTTTTTTGCAGAATTGCTTCTATTGCTGATGCCCGAGGAAAATGCATTTTGGTAAGTCAGCATCACATATTTAAGTCTTAATAGAGGACATCATTTGTTGTACAATATGATTTGGCAAGAAAAATCGAATTGTTCTGTGGTAGATGGTAGGATTAAGAAACTCACTGATTCTAAGTTGCTCAAGGTGTCACAGGACTCTAACTGGAATCATTGACGACTATTTTGATGGTTACTACTCTGAGGATATGATTGAATGTCAGGTGAATATGATCTTCAGGTTTTTTTTTTTCTAAATTTTTTAATCTTGGACTCATTAGTTACTTGTTCATTGAATATCCTATGCCTCAAAATGTTATGTCAGGTTGACCAACTTGTTCTGGAGGAGTTAGCACGTGAAAGATTTCACAAACTAGGTTCTAGTTTCTTGTCTTCAATTTCTTTTTTATCTTACAAAGATTGCTAGAGAATACCAACACCTACTTGTGTTTGATACATTCATGTATCTTTTCTTTTGTATCGCAGTAAATCATCTAGATCATCTAGGAGTACTGGTGGCATGGGTCACAGGACCTTGGTTCCTTTCTATTTTTGTGAATATACTTCCTTGGGAAAGTGGTCAGGCTTTATATAATCTCATAAGCATATTCTTTCTTTAAATTTCAAATTTTTAGTTATTTCCATACTAATTCTTTTAAAAATCGTGTATTTTATTTGAAACTCAGTTCTTCGTGTTTGGGATTTGATCCTGTTTGATGGGAATCGAGTGATGCTTTTTCGAACGACTCTAGCATTGATGGAGTTATATGGTACCTGGTTAATCTTACTGCTTGTTTCACAATTAGTGAATAATATATTTATACACCACGATGGTTTAACTTCTTTCATGGACTATATATAACTGACTCAAGTCTCTTGTACTGATTTCTAGGTCCTGCTATTTTGACAACAAAGGATGCAGGAGATGCAATAACCTTATTCCAGACACTTGCTGGTTCTTCTTTTGATGGAAGTCAGCTTATTTTGACAGCTTGTGTAGGATATCAAGTTGTAAATGAGATGCAATTACAAGAGTTAAGGACCAGACATCGACCATCTGTGTTCGCGTCCACAGCGGAAAGGTTAAAAGGAGCTCACATTTGGAGAGATTGTAAAGGTCTTGCTTCCATAACAAAACTTTAGCCAGATAATCAACCATTTGTATCTGAAACAGAATATAAAGAAAATGCAGGCGACACAAACGGCAATGGTGATGTTGCTGGGTCCAACTTAAGAAACTTTGATAGCGTCCTTAGTACTGTGATGGTTGATACGGAGCTGAATTTTCTAGCTGATCTTATAGAACAGGTACAACTTTTTATTTACTGAAATTAAATTGTTTTAATTCTTTTTCATTTTTTAGAACAGATACTACTTTAAATGATATGAAATTGTATTTTTTGCTTTTTCTTTTTTTTTTCACTGGCAAAATGATGAATAATGCTAACTGAAGCATAAATTACTTATTGTGCACGCATGTTATAAGTATAACACCAACATTGTGAGAAATTTGCAGTCTTATCTGCTTTTTCTGCATTAAGTACCTATTGTTACATAAAAATTTGAACTACATACAAGCAAATATTCTTTAACCTTTCTAGCATGGTTATTTGATAAAGAATTGCCCTCTCTTTTTTCATATTTTGAGAAATCATTGGCCTACATTAATAATCTCTTTGCCTGTATCAGAATTATTTTTAATTTTATATTTTTCTCATTTTAGGTAATTGTTTATCATCTTGTTTATAGTTTTTCCCCTAATTACTTTCTACTTGTCATTCTATACCTAATAATATCTAGGCTAATTAAGTCAGCACTTTGACAAGGAAAAAAAAAGAACGATGCTCTTTATTTTCAAAATAATTAACGGAAGCCTCTATGTCGATTATTATCTTTAGGAGTGCATTATTACTTTCAATACACTGCTTATACCGATCCTGCATTATGCCTTTGATGATTTTGAAAATAAGCATCATTGTGATTTTTACCCTATTTATTATAAATAGACCATCACTGACACAAAAATGGCCTAGCAAATGGTCTTCCGGGTCAATTACTAAAATTAGGTTGACAACTTCAACATCATTCGACTGATGATGGACATTTGAGTTCATCAATCGAGTGTTCAGTATTTTGAGTTGCGGTTTGGGGTCATCAGTTGACAAGTTGACAGATAATCGAACTTAACTAACCGAATTAATTGATATTTTTTTAAAAAATAATATCCAAATTAACTGAACCGAACGGTTCCGATTTCGATCAGTTGTTAATTTAATTTGACTGATATTTTACTCTGCCCTAGTTGTAATATATTTTCACCAAATGTTGCTCATAAATTACACTTAAAGCTATGAGGGTTATAAAACATAATCCAAGCAGGCTTTTTTTTCATTATACTCGTCCGGTGAGGATCATGAGTCTGCTTGGGATTATATTTATATGTATTTCCTTCGTTTGCAGGCCGCATGGTTAAAGGCAGAGGTATACAAATTGCAAGAGGAGAAAAGAAATGCTATCCTCAGGTTTTGGCTTTAGTGTTGTTATTTCTAATAATATTTTGTTGAAGTATTTAGAAAGTTTGATATATCATGTACTTGATGCTAACAAATAGTTGGGAGTCATGGCATATAGTTATTGGTAAAATTGTGTATTATCGTGTTTAATCTTGAATCCTAAAAAATTGTTGTGTTAATGTGCTTAATCTTGAATCCTAAAAAATGCAAGTCAGATATCTTTGTATTTTCTTTTGTTTCGATGCTTGTATTATTTCAGGATACAAGAGGAACCTAAAAGGATATATAACATAACCTGGAACAACTGTTCCCAATCTAATAAATGGCTACTTGAGGATGTCACATAGTATCTTAGTTCTGTTGTCCTTTGTCCATTTTATAGAGCTGAGGAGCTGGAGACAGCATTCATTGAGATGTTGAAGCAAGATAATAGGCTCAGTCTCAGTTTGAAGGTAATATATGCTTCAGTATTGCTATGACTTAGGTTGTTTAGTTCATTCCAGATGTTCCTGTGTTGTCTACATTCTCCTTTTGGTACTTCAAATCTATTATTCTGTTTTTTTTTGTTTGATTGATTGCACTATATGTTAACTCTTTTATTGTTTTCAAAAATATAAATATATAGTTATGATCATCGACAAACTTAAAACGATGCTAGTGCAGGACATCTCATGTTTTCAAACCTTGTTGATGTAAATATTCCCTAGCTAAGGCAATCCATTTTTTTTTATCTTTGGCTAGCCTAGAGGTTTTTAAATGGCTTGGCTCGACAAACTTGGGTGTGCTAAACAGAATCCAGCCTTGAAAGGCTAGTCTTGCTCGGGATTTTGCATTAAAAGCCAAGCAATGCTCAACAACTTGTAAGTTGGGATTGCATGCCTCATGTGTCAAGCACACCCCACGCATGGGGCCGATAGGAATCCCTCCCAAATACCAAATTCAAACCACTCCAAGAGGTTGATACCCTTATAAAAGGTTAACAGCGGAACTAGTGGTTATTTGTTGCTGAAATAATAGAGCACCCTGACAAACTAAAAAAAAAATCTAAATTTCTCTATAAATGCCTCTTACCCAACATCGCATCCCTCATCCAAACACATTCATTTTTTAATCTTAAGCTCTCTATTAAAAACTCTTATTCTCATTCTTTCGTAAGCCCAATCTTATCTTTTTTTCCCCTAAATTTTCACTTTTTTATTATTTATTCTTTATGTTATACTAATTTTTAATTTTCAATGTCATCACTCTTTTTTGTGAAGTATAGTTTACATTTTTAAGATGTATTTCAACTTAGTGCTTAATTCATTATTAACTTTATTTTAGCTTTTGTCCATCTCTTATAAAAAATAACTGAGTTGGACCTTTGCAGCTTGGTTTGTGATGAAATCTTAATTAGTCCTGGGAGTACATAAATCAACTCTGACAAATGCCCAGTAAATTTTCTATTTAGGTTTCTTAAACTAACCATATTAGTTTGTAATATAAACTAGTTCTAGAAGTTGCCAACAAATATCAATAGCAAGAAACACTAGGCGGTGATGATCCTCAAGATACTGGCGACATTAGAGCTTTCTCAGGCTTAGCCAATAGACAAAGTGTTTGAGATTCCTTCAACATTATTCTTCTTATAAAGGTAAAGAAAGAGACCATTGCAAGAAATACAAAAAAATGTCATATGTTTGTATGCGTATGCATGTGAGGAGTATATCTAGTGCTCTCGTGTAGCTACTTATCATCTACTTTAGTTGATCCATTTCTTTAGCAAATATTTCCTTATGATGCATGCCTGGAATAGCTCTCAGTTGAATCTAAAAAGAAACATAAACAAAGTGGTGGAAGCAGAAAACAAAAATCTTCTATTCAAGGATTTGGGTATTGATCCATGGCGCCTGAATGATTTTTACGGTCCTGGCATGGGAAAGCTGAGCTGAATTGAATATCAAATAATGAAATTCTGCCAGTTAGTAATTTTCTGGCTTTTCTTGGTGCTGTTGTCTTGCTAGCATTGCTGAAGAATCTGCCAATTCAGAATAGTTGTCTTGAACTTCCAAGCAATATCCTTCATGCTTTTTGCAGAATTAAGTATTTTTATTACCTTCTTCATAGGTTGAGCAATTGGAGCAAGAGGTGACTGAGTTACGGCAGGCTTTTGCACTCAAGCAGGAACAAGACCGCACCATGCTTGAGGTGGGTCGAAGTCATGTTCTACCTGTATAAGGCTTGCACTAATTTTCTACCCTGATGCTATTTCCGGTATTTTGATAGCATTTTTACAAATTAATGAAACTTTGACTTTTAAAGATACTGATGCGGGTTGAACAAGAACATAAGCTGACTGAAGATGCTCGTCTCTATGCTGAACAAGAGGCTGCTGGTCAACAACACGCTGTGCATCTCCTCCAGGTTCTTTATGCATCATGGTGTTTGCTAACTTTGATGTGATGACTCTTTCACTTTCAGTTTATGCCTATTTTTTTGTTCATAGATAGAACTCCAGAAAAGGAAACTAAGTTGATTTTCTTTTTTATGGTATATAAAACTTTAGATAAGCCGGTCCATAGATTCTATAGTTAAGATAGTTAATGGATTAAAGTGCAGACAGTATAATGGCTAGAGTGAAACAAAGAAAATTTTGTTAGTGTAATAAAAAATATTTCAGTTGAAAGAATAGTATTAGTGATATAACCTTGTCTAGATTGTCTAGAGCTCAATGGACTGATAAGATCATATAGCTGACACCGGTTAAACATGATTTGACAATGATATGATGATGACAGTACTTTAGATGTCTTAAAATTGGAAGTCAGTATTCTGTACCAGGAATCATATGTAGCACGAGTAGGATAACAAGTTACAAGTCAAGAAGATAGACTCAGTTTTTTTTTACTGTGGAAGTCACACACGGTCCATTTGTCTTCATATCAGTTGGCATGTACGTCATGGTAAGGCTTCAGAGTTCACAACTTATACTCCACCAATGAATGGACTCACATGTGCGCATACTGATTTTTATGCCTCGTGTCTCTTATGGCATCTCATTGTGGTAGCACAAAAAATCTCTATTAATTACTTATTAAAGCATTTGGTTTTTAGTGAAAATGTAATTTAGTATTCACATGGTTCATATCTAAGGTAATTACTTTATCCTTGCTCTTTTGCTCCTTTATTATGCAGGAAAAGGTTGAAGAAGCCATGGTATTATTAGAGAAAATGAAGAACAGAGCAGTAATGGCAGAGACGATATTGGAGGCTACACTGCAATACCAATCTGGCCAACTCAAAGCACTAAGCTCCCCAAGGTTAATCACCCTAATAAGTATATGTGTTCTTACAATGCCTTGTTAAAAATCTTAGGTAGGTGTATATTCTCATTTTTTCATCAGATAAAACTCATTTTCAGCAGGCTCATTTATGGTCTTTTAGAGAAAAACCATGTCAATTTATGAGACAGGAGAACATCCATACTTATCTTCAATGCTTTCTCCTTGTTTAGAGCACTAAGTGAAGACTGGTCACCTCGAATGAATGAATCCAGACACTCCTCAGACCGTTCCCACTAGAAAATAAACCAGTTTCCAGGTCCTTTCTACTTGGGTTGAGGTGAGAAGAACAAGGTAAACACTATTACATTCAACTTTGCCTTACATGTAATTATGCATCATGTAGGTTAGTTTTTCTTCTGTGCTCTTGTAAAGATTGCCCTCGTTGTCCAATTTTACTGGCAACTTCGCTCTTGATATTTCTTGCATATTCTCCTCGAGGATTGTTACTTGTCTTAAAAATTCTCTTCATTAGAATTATTTATATGTCCCAACTCTAAAAAGTTAAAATGAAATAGGTTTTTTGCAGAAGTGAATACAAAATACTCTGGCATTTGCTTTTGATGTGTCACTCCATGTTCATGGGACACTCTTCATTCTTTTTTTCATTTTAACATCACAGCTCTCATCTTTTCTTGGTTCTTCTGTCGATGTGTCCCGTGTCCAGGGTTGGTTAATACTTGACCATCCCTGCAAATTGCCTTATTGAATACAGTGCTTGACGGAATAATGGAAGTTAATAGTCGTTTAAGAAAACAGAGACCATCTGAAAACTTAGAAACTGACTTTTAATTTTCAGCACTCTTATCAACTTATCATGGACTCATATTACCAACCAAAGGTACTGATGATTAATAAAAATTTGGAAACTTTTCACAAGACATTTCGTCATAGACAAACAAATTCATAAACTCACACTTTGTATGACTTCCATATTCTTAAATTTCTAAAGTGCATTCTACATTTTGAGCTTAAACTCATTCTGCACTGACAGTTCTATTCTTCTTTCTTTTTCCAATGCATCTAACTTATGACACCGTCCTTATTCATTTCCAGGGCATAACACAAACAAATTAAATCCTGGGGATTCCATCAATGCGAGGCCCAGTTTTGTGATGAAGATCTAAACCGGCATATTCCCTGTTTGAGTTGATGTGAACAACTGTAACTGTAAGTATATACATATACTCAAGATTTGATCATTCTGTTCTATTTGTCTATTATATAATCGCTCGATTATGTCAACTAGTGTTGTTATACGCCAGAAGCTCCTGTAAGTTATTGAATTACTCAAACGCATTGATATAATTGAAATATGTGAAAGGGTGAAAATTGTTGACTCTTTTAATTGATTTTGCTGCGTTGAAAGATCATAGAAAGTGATTGAACACACATTTGTTAATTTTACTATCCTTTATGTACCAACTATTTATAAAAAATAAATAAACTTTTCCTTAACTTTGGAAAAGAGAAGATTCAAGTGACCGATTTTAGCAGGCAGTCAGGCACAGAGAGCAACTTTACGTACGCTAACCCTATAAATTTAGTTTTTAAATTTAATTATCTAAAAAAAATTATTTTTATTTTTTAATTAATTTAAAAAAGATGCTTACATGTGTTTAACCTGGTGTGACATTACGTTTATAGTATTTAAAATATAAAAAAATACACCATCGAAAAATACCTCAAGCCTTCTTTACATTTTATTGCGTATGGTGGGATGTCTTTGTTGCTTTGGCGTACCATATCAATTATACCTTTCCACGCACTAGAACTTTACCTACATTTTTTATTTTTTATTTTTAGTAAAAAAATACGGATTATTTATTTTTAAAAACATGAGATGATGTCTTTTGTAATTTGTCTTATTTATAAAAAAGATTACAAATATATATAAGAGCGGCGCATACACTTGCGCCTCCCCACGGACGGACGCATACCTGGGTGCCTATGCGACCTTGCTAATCCAACGAATCTCTCGTCCAGACCCCGCCCAACGGACGGACGATGGAGGGCCGCATGTGGAGTTCATATGCGGTGATGGCTACAGTAGCGCAGCATTGACGGCCAGCGACACCGCACCAGGCGCGTCTTCTGGTCTGCTTCCTTCGATTCTGCTTCCTTCAATTATCTCCTCGCCCAATACGCACGAGGGCGAAAGATACTCTCGATCGATTGCTTCTGTCGAGGTAAGAATCTTGGTCTCACATCCGCGCTGTTCGATTCCTCGTTCTGGAGTTGTTTTCTTTCTCGATCGGTCGATTGCTGTGTCCTCAATTATTTTGTCGCCCTTCTCTCGTGTTGGGGTTTGGGAAATCAGATGACTCAGTTAATTTATGCATCTTTGCGAGTAGTTTCTATAATCAGTAATGTGGAGGAAAGAGTCTGGCTTTCTGCTTCTTATCTACTTAAGTTCCAATTTTGATCCTCTTTCTCTAGTGAGCAATCAGAAGCTGAAATACTTGTTCAAGTTAGTATCTTTAGGTGATCCAATTTGTATTACTAATTGGGAACATGGAAGGATCGTAGTTCTCCAGTGAAGTCGTCGTACTCTTACAAGTGTGGGAAGATTAGCTTTACATTCCTCCTAGTTACGAAATGGATTGCTGGAAGCTAACCGAAACTTATAAGGTTTTACCCAGGAAAATAAAAAAAAAAAAACTCTTCTAAGGTTGTTTCACTGTTCATGTTACAACTAAAAGCTTTATTGTTCTTTAAATTTGGTTTGTTCCTTCTCTCATATGCCATAAGATAGTATGAGACGGAAAATCTTGTCTTTCTAGCATTTTCTAATAATTAAAGAGCTGATTTTCTAGGAGACGATATTATGGCATATGTGAGAAGGAACAAACCAAATTTATTACAACTTTGGACAATTTTTTGGCTTCCAACAAAAAAGTGAAATTAATGTCTTGATTAACTGGATCATGTGGTTTGAAATTTTGATCCTTCGAATTTAACAATGTTATCTTTTAATTCTACAAGTTAAGGACAAATATTATTGTATATAAATAGCTTTGCCAATAGGATATACTATTATTCTCTTTTTTGAACATTCTTCTGCTCTAACTTTTTGGGAATATCTTCATTAATGCTTCTTGTGAACTAATCTTATAAATAATCTTGTGCATGATTCCAATGAAAAATGACTATCCAATTAAAATTCTTACTATGACTTTGTTAGGTATATTTTCCTCTTGCTTCTTCTTTGTATATTGAAACAGTTATTTTAGTGGGATGGGCTCTGATTTTGTGTCTCGATGCTTGTTTGCTTTCTTCTTCTTCTTCTTCTTCTTCTTCTTAGAAAAAACTATTTTCTTTGTAAATTCTTTTTTTCCCCATATGCATAACGTGTGATCAACTGTATTCGTTTCATTGTGACCTCCATGAATTACAAGTATACGCACAGTGAACTCCACTTTGAAGATCAGATCATTAAGTTTCATTTAAATAGCCTAATAAATATACATTGCTATCAATTTATGGGTGCTATTAAAACACTAAAACCTCATTTTGGATCACTCTATTGGAGAATGCGAGTAGTTTGATTGATTGTTCCACGTAAAATTTTTGTAAAATTCAACACGATTAAGGTACCTCTTGCTGGTTTTGCAAATTCCTAGGTGGCAAGTTATCCACAGGACGTTATGGATCTACATTTTTACTAGATCTAACTTTGAATTCATGAATCTTCATATTTGTAATCTGCCCTAAGTTTGCCAGGAACTGTTTTCATGGGTGCACTCTGTTGCTGTCCGTGTCCAGAGGATTTTGATGAATATGCCTACTCAAGCAATCCCATGTATCAGCACTGCATATGCTTAAGATATTTCTTTCATCAACTATTTTATGGGGTAATGTTATGCATTTCAAATATTGTGTTTGTTACACTTGTATACAATTCTCTGAATGAATACCCTGGTGATGCTAATTTGCTACGGTTTTTTTATACTACACATGCTTAAGATATGATGTTTCCTTTTAAGGAGAAGCTATTTTTGTTCCATTCTTCAAAGTGCCCGTGAAAACGAGGAGAAAAGATGCAAAATTCTATTGCAAATTAAGAAAAGGGAGGAATTGCAAATCCTGTCACCACAGAAAAAGTAGATAGAAGAAACACTTGGAACTCTCAAGTTACTAATTTTAAGAGGACAGTTGCTTCCTAACTTATAATGCCATTGTAGAGGAACATGTATTAGACTATTTAACTTTGAGAATGCAAACAATTTGCCTATCGAACTATACACCATAAATAAGGAAGAAAGTCCAAAAGATCTAGACCTTCGATCACTGATAAGGTCTTTCCTTAGGCTTCTTTCTATTAGGAATTCCCTGAAGTTCGCATTGAATTAGACTTTCTCTGCTTGAAAGGATTCTTTTACCAATCTTGATCCTTATACCTTCCATGATTCTTTCTTGAGCTAGATGATGAGATATTCTCTATATGAGCTGGAAGAAATTGCTAGGTAACAGATGATCTAGTTTCTTTTGACGGCTTTTTATTGTTTAACTTGTCTCATATATTCGATCAATTCTTCTGTTTGATTTGGTAATGTATGGTAGTTTGAAAATACTTTTTGTAGTATGGTGCAACATTTCAAAGACTTGATAACCGTACAGTCCCTACCCAAATTCAGACAATAAATTCATCAACAACATCAGTATCGGGAGGTGCTTCTGACAACTCACTGTCAGAGGCTCACCACCATGTTCCCAGACCACCGCCTTATGAAACAGATGCTAGATATTCTCGCCCGCAGCGTGAGGGATTGGTCTCTAGGCGCGAGAAGTCTATGAGCCATATTCAAGAAAATTTACACATTCTTAGAAGAAATGGTAGCAGTTCCACTTTTGAAACCATGGCAAGTGTCAAAAAGAGAAATATTGTAGAATCTGAGGAAGAGTGTATACATACCCAGAGTGAATCAGAGAAAAACCAATCTGCAAAAGCATGTGTTACGGGTTTTGTTATCTCCTCAGAAGATGAAGACGTGTGCCCTACATGTCTGGAAGGTGACTTCTTAGATGCCCACACTCAGCATATGCATTTTGTTTTATTCTAAGTCGCAAACAAAACATTTTGTCGTGTTATATCTCTATGCTCAAAAATACAACTTTCTATTTTACATTTTACCTTTAGATAATCAATAAAGGTGAAAAACATCCTTTGATTTAATTATGTTTTCAGTCTAATCAGTGCAAACCTTTTTTCTAGTTCGGACTTTATCTAGAATTTTTTTTTATCATCAACTGCATTAATGCTTTTCAGCCTAACATAGAATATCTCGAACAATCATTTTCATTGTACATTAGGTTTGACAATTAAGCTCTTTGATAAACTGAAAAAGTTTTTTGTCCAACAAGGCATGAGTTCCTGCAAGTTTTGCATTGTATTTGCCAAGCATGATTATGATTTTGTACTCATGTTTTTTTATTCTTTTTAGTTGTGGGTAATTTTAAGTCATCCTTTGTATTAGAGAGGCCAACATATCCGTAAAATATTATCTGGTCACTGGTCATTGCAGAATATACTCCAGAAAACCCCAAAATCGTAGCAAATTGCTCTCATCATTTTCATCTGAGCTGTATATATGAATGGATGGAAAGGAGTGACAATTGTCCAGTTTGCGGAAAGGTATTTTTAATGCTTTCCTTCTTTTAGACGGTTATATCTCAGCTAAAAAAATCCAGTCACTATAACATATTGGTGGAGCAAATGCAATAACTTGAGACTTCATAGTTTACTTTCCCACTTGGAACTTTATGCCTTCATACACCTGCATCCTTACCTCTTACCAATCATTTTTTAAAAACTTATTAGATTGTTTTATGCAAAATTATGTATTACTGTGCTTGATGCTTGACTACACAAAAATCCATTGGATCTTCTCAATTCCTTTTATCCTTTCCATCACTATACTTTCTTTAATCTCTCGAGAGATTCAGAGGGAGAAATAATGATCAGGAGACTAAAATAGAACCAGCAATGTTTTGATTAGCTGCTTGACTGAAACAGCTGACTAAATTGACTGATCTTGTTTTGAGTTCGGTATATGTGATATTTGAATACAACTTGTAGTAGAAGTTCACCTTCAATCTTGAGTTTTATACTCGTTGGGTTCTTGTAAACACAAAATGGCATGGGCTACACCTCTCCATGGGATACCCACCATTTTATCTGTCGAAGTTTCATGACTAGCATAACACTGATACACAGAGTACCTCACTTGCAACATGGAATTGGGAGTGTATCACGATCATTCTCTGCTCCCTTCCTTATCACCTTACTAGTAAACAATATAGATGCATAGTGATAGTCGCTTTGTATTATTTAATACGAATAGAGGTGTTTGGA
>JBBPFP010000044.1:5060206-5104468 GCA_037974795.1 Kaempferia galanga | reverse complement strand
TTGCATGCTTTTTCGGCATTTAGCATGTTAAATCCCCAAATTTAACCCCATAGAGGGTTTAGGGGTACAGCAGGATAGTTTAGTATACAACATGTTAAATCCCTAAATTTAACGAACATGGGATTTTTAGACCTCTCATCACGAGTTTTATCCTGGTGGTCAGGGATTTTTAGACCTCTCATCATGAGTTTTATCCTGATGGTTAGTGAAAAATTTTCATGGAACCAAATCAGCCACCCCTCAAGTAATTATGTCGTCATGCTATTGTGCCGCTGTACTAAGATAAAAATAAATCTCCTAAAATTTACCTATCTGTAGGAAGCCAAGGATACTAGACCACATGGGAAAAGTATTATCACCTTTGCTCCACCATAGCCCACACCATTGCTTCCCTTCCCTACATCAAAGATATCAGATATCAACGGAAAGAGCCCGAACTGACCCTTCTCATGTCATTAGTTTTCCTCTATAAGGTAAAGGAAATCTGAGTGTTCAAGCAAATGATCATAAATAATTCTCTAACCACCAGCTATCAGAAGAACGAATTTCTCTCTGCGTCAAACATCACAATTGAATAAATCCATGAAAATCAAAACCAAACCTCACACTACTGTTATAATTTGCCAAGCAGCCTAATAATACGACCAGCTCAGCCAAAATTTGCCATGTGACGGCAATGACCGAGCAAGGATCCGGCGCCAAGTAATGCCCTCGAACATGAGGTATGGCAAACGATTCACTAGACCGGTGAGCAAATACATGCGACCAAATATACCCAGACTAATTGGTCTTTTTGTTGCCTTCCATCCTAGCTTCAGCCTCTTTAGTTGCTGCTGTATCACCAGATACTAAACTTTGGCTGATTTGGGTATCGTCTTCGCCACCGAAACCAAATTCATTCACTCGCTTCTTATCCACAGGGTAAATCCATCTCTGGTAGACATATATGAAGAAGATAACATCTGCATGGCCCACAGGAATTGTTAGGCATTAATAAGTTTGCTTCTTGTTCGTGTGTGGTATCGCAAGCCCTCAGAGTTCTAAAAGACAATAAAAGAAGTTATTTCAAAAAGAACCTACCATCTCGGAAAACAGATAGGCGATGCAACGTGGGCATTTTAATTACAAATGCGAAAAGGTCGTCGATGATTGTGTTCAGGAACTTGTAAGTCATTTGCCGCCAAGGCAGATGGGCAACCGATTTGAGTTTGTAGTTGATGAAAAGCTGTGGGCACATCATGATAAAGCCTGTAGATAGTATGCAATGACCACATTAGTTGCACAAATAAACAAGGGAAAGAGATTTTCATCAACTAAACACAGAAATGAACCCAAAACAAGTTTTGATGTGAACTCTATATTTTATTCTTTTCATCATCATCAAGCCGTCTGTCACAACAGTTAATTAACTAAATACTTTACATGTCAAATTCTAACATTTTATAAATATGAAAAACCTTGGTGGCAAGAATTCCTTCGACAAAAAATAGCATTTTATGCAATAAGTTAATATCTGAAGCGATGAGGTAACAGAAATATCTCTTAGGTCATCACAGGAAATCAAATTCTAAAGGACTTCCTGATATTAAAACTAATAGTAAGTAATTAACAACAGGTCAATAACAATTTGCTCACTTATAGTTATGAACATCTCTTCAACCTGTATCTATTTTTATGCTGGATTAACTAAGCACTCTATTACATTTTTACATTACTACATTCCATGCAGTAGATCCATGAGGAGGTGGAACAAAAACCATATAAATAGCCATGTTGATGGGAAAGGGAAATTAATGACTGAACTGACAACCACTGCATTAAGAGAGAGAGAGAGAGAGAATAATAAACATAGCAATTTACAGAGTAAGATCAAGATATTGATAAACAAGAGATAGAATCAAAACCATATTAGCAATTCCAAAGCTAAACAATGAGTACACTGGAAACGGAAAAATGAGTAATATAGTATCCACAGTATTAATCATCATGAGTAGGTAGGTGTCTTGCCCAAAATACAATGGAGTAAATTCATTTGCATATTACGAAAAGGAGAGGGAGAACTTACCAAACATGTACACACAGCTTGTTAGAGAAGAAAGTATCCAAGAATACCAGCTTTTATGCTGCTCATACATAAGTGAATAGATGGCAAAGCAAGCCACGAGGAAGAAAAGAACATAGGAGAGATACTTCATTGCAAGATCATCATACTCCTTCGTCTTATTCTTGGCATATGACTCGCGATCTCGGAGTTTCAACATGGGGATTCTTCCGCTTCTGTCTACCTGGTGTTGATGGTAATAGAAAATGTTAAGCAAAATCTAAGGTTATTATTAGACGTGGTAACTTGAACAAATTGTTACACCCTTTTACTTTTGCCTAACCAATTAGACTTGGAATGTTATTGGACTCTAATTATAAGGATAATGAAGATATTAACAACATTTAATAATCAAGCTTTTGAAACTGACTTATGAGATTTAGAAGGCTCATGTTCTCCACTGCAAGCTTATGAATGAGTCCTGTTATTGTGATTTTTCATATAAAATATTTGTGTGTTTGGCAAATATTTGATGGTATTATCACCATTGACTTGGTACTGTCTCCAATGAACTAACCATTTATTCTTTTGAGTATTTCATGGTAATTGAACAACTTCCCGTTTATATTTTTTTGACTGTGATAACAATAGAAGATGGAACATACCTCTATGTGCATAGCCTTTCCTATTTTCCAGAACTCGATGCAGCAGCCGATACCAGAACTAACAAGTATCATCCAAGAAGTTTCATTATCCAGGAGATAAAGGAAAACCACCAGCTGGCAAACAAAATTCACAATGACTGATTTTGCAGAGAGCCCTTCCATAGACTTGTTTTTATTCCAAAACTGAATATCTACACGAAATGAAAATAATCTTATAATTATCCTGAAATTTTATTCTTGGAATTTTTTCCAGTATCTTCTAGACTGGTGTCTACTCGTACCGTTCTTGAAAGCCAAGAAATCAAAGACTGAATGTAGCAGAGATACAATCATGGTTACTCCGAGGAGGTATGGGTTCCCTTCTAAGAATACCCTCTGCAACACAAGATCAGATCATATATCAATACATTAAACCAACCACCAGACTAGATGGGCCAGTACAACAATTAGGTTGATAACATACATTGAAAGTGGAAAATAAGAAAACAAGGGAAGAAATAAATATACAAACCGAACTGTTTAAGTCAATTTAAACTTTATCAAATATAGCATAAAAGATTGTTCCAGTCTGATCGTCATTATGTGTCTTTAGAATGTAATAGAAAACAATTCCCCTCGATATGGCAAAGATTTTAGTATGGTTACCATTCCTATATCACCTTGATCTAGATGAAAAGCATAAGTTACCAAGGATCCAAGCACCTATGCTTTAAGATCTGCTTTAGGTAAGGGCTATTTCATCAAGGCAAGAATGAAAAGGATAATGAATAAAGTCAAAGCAGCAACAATTTAAAAAGACCAAATTCCAAAAGATTGTTCTATACAAAATGTAGTAACTTATTTGCATGGAAATTATTATTTTGCTAAAGAAGGTGAAAGATCTATTACAGGGGCAGAAAATTCATAAGAAAGCAATGAAGATCAATAAAAACTTGCTCAATTCCTTTTGTTAACATGAAAGAGCCATTGGAAAACATGAATTAGTAGACGAACAGAGTGATGCAAAAGTGAGGATGTTGTTGAGAGGCCCTTAAGCCAAGTACTAATTAGAAAGCTCAATGAAATGTGAAGTACCTCCATAAGATGAGATGATTTGATTGGGAGATGCATCTATCACAGTCTCGAGCCAAAGAAGACAGAGATACTCCTTAAGAACTATGACAGTGGAGATAGAGACAGAGGAGATGAGAACATAGGGACCCTCTGAGTAACTGCAGATGACTATGCCACATGGGTGATGTGTAGAGGATGACATGGTGGATAGTAAGGTGGCAACAAACAATCGTAGACATGACTAAATTTTCTACAATGGATGCATTTGGGCATATGCTTTGTCTTCCATAATGATCTACATGGTCTTGCTGACATCTAGTTGTGGTTGGCTATCCCACAGGTGATGTGTAGAGGATGACCTAGTGAATAACCATCCGTAGCAAACATTTTGGATGTGCCTAAATTACATTTGAGCATATTCTGTCTAGCATAATGATCTTCATGGCCTTGCTCACTTCCATGGCCACCATTGCCATAAAAACCACCAAAAGGTAGCGGAGCAAACATTCGAGCAGAGAGAACAAGGAATTCTGGCTTTTTCAAAAGACAAGTAGCCAATAAGCGAGGAAAGAACATGAGAGGCTGAGATCCATGAATCTCTAATAGCAACTGCAAGCAATCAACAATTTGAATGCAAAAATAGGAGTTGAAATGTTTCTACAGAAATGGGAAGAAATTTGCAGCAAAATGAACTTGAAAAAGAATCTGATGAAGAACAGATCAAGAGGTTCAGATGACACAGGAGTTGGCGATGCAACAGGTACTATGGGAAGAGGTGCAGCTTGTGACGAAGAGTGGCATGATGAAGTTCAAAAAATCCCAAAGACTTGCTCCCACGACGGTGAGGGACTGAGCTGCTCACGAAGAAGAAATGCCACAACTAGGAAGATGAACCCAAACCTAGGACCAGGATGGGAAAAGGTAGACAAGTATTGCAGTGAATTCCCTTACCCTTCAATTGCCCCTTCATGTCTTGTGTTTGTAGTTTGTTGTGCTCCCCTTTTGGAGCCCTCTGCTCACTGAAGGGGACATGGCTATTTTGCTCAGTGAACAGATTGGCAAGGGGATTGTTTCTGCTCGTTGATGAGATAGTGAATATTCTGCTTGTCGAAGCATTCTCGGGTGGAAGTTTCTTGTATTCACTGGAAAGACAAACAAAGGGATTGACTTTGGCTTGCATAATCTACTAGTTGCTGAAATCATCAGACAATAAGTTTCACGTGTCGAAGGATTCTTCAGGCAGTGGTGCACATGGAAAATTTCCACAAGATGCCATGTTCATGATGGCTTAAGGAAGGAATTCATTGCTGTCATGTTTCCGATGGGATGACCCATCACTGATCTGACACCATGAGAAAAATTAAGGCTAAATACCTAGGTAGTTCCCTCTAACCATGTTTATTATTGATTAATGTAACAGCTTGTATTTTATGGTATTTCAATAGGTTCTTGCTACTACAATTCAGACCCCAACAAGATGCATGTGGATTATTTGCATAGCTGCGAATGATTCAGGTAGATTATTTGCATGGTTAGGAAAGATCCATGTAGGACACAGAATAACTTGGAAAGGTGCACACTGTAGGAGAAATAGTTGAAAAACTATAATTTGTTGTCCATGCTATTTCCAGTTTATTACAATTAATACACCAAGAATTTGAAATAAATCCAAATGGGGAAAAACTGTAAAGGACTAAAAAATATCAAATTTCTAAAGTAATTGTTTAGCTTCAGATTAAAAATCTTGGGCCTTACCTTAAGTTCATCAGCCTCGCCTTCAAGCATGCTACCATAACTACGATGAATCTGAAATGACTGCTCAATCTGTAAAAAGAATTGCCACTTAGTCAAGCTAATGGGCCCTAGTTCTAGATTAAGAGGTACTTCCGTAATGCTGTCATTCAGTGGTATAAGCTTGTCCTTTAAAAGCCAGAATTCATTAAAGAAAACTGTAGGGAAGTAATTCCCTGTGGTTGGCTCCACATTTATATCTGTCATTTACATTAAGGAATATAAACTTAAACCAACCAGAGCATGTTATGCCGAAATTCAGTATGCATTCTTTAATTACATGTCAGTATTCAAAAATGTGCCAAAAACGTAAGATATTAATATGGTGGAGGGAATGTATTTTACTAATGGGAATGTATTTTACTATTCAGAAAGACATGTATAATTATGGTCTTGTTCAACTGAATTTGTATGAATACAATAAAATGTAATTGAACAGTCTCAAAGTGAAATTAGATTGATGTACGACAGTTAAATAACACTAACTACAAAGTTAGGTGACAAAATCCACTCTGTTCAGACACTTTAAGAGAAGTGCAATTTCGACTTAAATTGAAGAAAAGGAGGCAAAACTGGACACGAACATCTGAAGTATCACTATTGTTATACAAATATGATCCTTGGCCTATTGAACATCTAGTCATAAAGAAGAAGAAAAAACATGATCATTACTGCTCAGTCTCATGCAGCGTAAGACACAATGCATGGTTTAAAAAATAATGCAGAACTGACTGCAAAAAGAAAGAGTAGCTACCCGTTTAAGGTTTTGACCACTAGAGTGAACCAACCAGTTAAACCAGGAAGCAGAGCCCAAATCAGAACCAGGTTTTGGCTCAAAATAAATTGATAACAGATCAAATCTGTGAAACCCAGTCAAACCTGGGAGGCTGGATATGCTAACTTTAAAATATCTTTTGATCAATTTGGTTGCCAGCTATAAATGAACCAGTGGCATGTCCAATTAAGTCACCAATTTTAAAAAATTGATTTCAGACAATAAGGTACTTCAAATTAAATTATTAGAACTTTAAAAATGCGGCATGAAAGGAAAATGGATCTTAAGATATGTGAAGTTGCAAACTAACATTACATATGGCGTTTGAAAAACATAACAATAGAAGGTTCAGCATTCATAAAAAATTCTGATAGGATGAAACTTGACTGCAATTGATACAGAACCCTTGAGAACAATTAAGATATTTAACTAGACTAAAAAGACTACATATAAACAATAAAAGGAAACATAGAAAAGAAATATCAGGAAGAGTAAACAAAGGGAAATAAAAAACAGTGGCTAAAGACAGCATAAATAAGAGGGATACAAGGGTTATAAAAAATGTAGCCATGAAAGGTCAATCAATCAACTAGGTGAATTTTGAGAAAAAATAAGACAATAATGCTTGAAACAAATAACATGAAAAATCTCAAGTGTGCAATGATTATAATTTATAGTAAGTGCTCAATCGTGATCATTATCTATTATGTTATATTCCCAAAACAGTAATAAAAAAGTGAGGAAAAAATAATGCATATACCAAAAGTCTACATTATATACCCTGCCAATTTAAATCAAAATATTTAAAGCACAATATAGTCAAAGGCCAGTTACATTCAAAAAAATTTCCACCAATCTCCAGGTAGTGTTAAAAAGTTCTACAAATCAAACATCTCAATAATCTTTAATTACTGAAAACATAGATCAAAACAGACAAAAAAAAAAAGTTAATCAATCAATTGAGTAGCCACACAAGTATGTGAATTATACATCAAACCCTAAGTATTGGGATCTAGGATACAGCCAATGACATTTGAGGGGATGTTGTGAGGGTATCTGCAATCCAACAAAAAGATAAATAGATTACAAGAAGGCCAATGAGAAAACCACAAAAAATATATATATATATATATAATATACATATAAATATGAGAAACTCATATTTAGTACATAGAAACAACTTGAGCTAATCTTACAAATCAATAAGATCGGTCATCTACAATACATACAAATCACTCTTATTTGTCGGTACTTTACTTCTAGGAGTTTTATACATGAATCAGATAAATAATTTAATTTTGAAGCTATCAACTTACATGTGATGCGTTGGGGGCTTGATTAAAATATTAAAAAGATACAAGATATGTGAATTCCGGTAATTTAATTGAGATATAGGTAAAAGAGGCTACTAGGGTTGACTTCGTTAACCTAAAATCATCCCAAAACATAGTATCAGAGCCCTAATATCTATTAATAATCTGTTGATAAGTTGCTCCCAGTTCAGATCTGTGAGCCTTCTCAATCCCACAAGCAACATCTGTGATACCGTGGTAGAATTTGCAGCCAAAATTAAAGCCAAGAGCGCCATTGTAGACAAAATCTTTTTTTCTCAAGGGTCTTTTTTGTTGTTCGAATCGCCAGTGGATGGTGAGAATACATGCAACAGCGATGATGGCAAGTACTTCCTTCGCATTTGAGTTACACAATCAAGGGTGAGATCTCTCTCCTTCCTCTCTCATCATCAGCAGTGGAACAACCAGGAAAGAGATCTCACTTCTCTCACTTTTACAGATTTGCTGGGGCTCCATACTCTAGCATTTTACCTGAGTGGAGCCTCTCAGTGTCAATGACACAACAATCTTCACCTGTGGACGTATTGATTGACCTTATCACAATAAGGAAGCCTTCCGTCTATCACCTACAACAGAGATGTCACTGTGAAGGCTGTAAATTACTTTGTCTTCCCTTGGCGGAACTGTAATTTTGGTTTGTGAGATCTTCACACAAAAATCTCGGTTTACAATTCTACTCTTCCTAAAGAATGATCGTACTGACAAACACCACTGTGATGGTCTTCTTAGCAATAAGTCTTATAGTACTAGCGTTGTTATTAATATACCAGTTTGTATTTGCATTTACTTCACTTGCAGACCGCAGAGCGAACCACCTCAATCTGTCCTTAATTTATGAAGGCACTGTTACTATTTATCTAAAACATTCCTATGGGATAACGGAATTTCTAAACAAATGTACCCTAAGAATACTACCAAATTCTATTCTTAGCTCGAACCAAATATATAAATGATATTTCTTACAGAAGCAGATGTTCAACATCAAGATAATGGAAGATTTTACATAACCTTTTATATTTCAATCTAAAATAAACAGTCTAAACACCTTGTTTGGACATGTATTACATCCAGCAACAAACCCATAGGTTTAGGGTTTGATCCCTTGTATGGCATCTATATGCTCAACTTGGTATTGCATATACATTATCTAAGGGAAAGAAAACGTTCCAAATATATTTATTTATACATTCAACATAAAATCATAAACAATACCCAATAACATCTTGTTTACAGTTGTGAATGTTTTTTTTTTTACTTTCTTGTGTGGAATGGTGATTGTTGGGGGTACCTTGTAAAATCGTCAACAAGGTTGATAGTGATATTTGGTTTCCAGTATGAAACCCATTCAACAACGACTTCATCCACAGCTTCAATTTCACTATCATGCTTCACCTGTAAAAATGCCATGATAAAAATATGGAAGCATGAGAAGAATAATGGACCAATGCAATTATTCCACCGATGGATAAAATGAGCCTAGAATAGAAATGAGGCAAGTTGGAACTAAAATTATTTGAAAAACAGATACTAGAATTTGTGCATTGATGGAGCGACAAATGGTATTGCAACACAGAAACAAGTAGAACCTCAAGCACCGACTCTTCCCCTTCTGAATCTTTGGAACTTCCTAGCAAGCTCCTCTTTTTATCAGATTTCGACTTTGGAAAAAAAGCCACAACAGCTGAATAAAATACAGAGACGATAGATTTACAAATGTAACATTACTGAGATCACAAAACAGAAATCTATAAACGCTGTATACTTACAATGGGTCCTCCTAAAGGTAGATAGTGGTTCATACTCTGGGTCATTAGGATCTGGAGGGTATCCTGATCGCGCAAAGAAAACATGAGCATACAAAGTTCCATTGTGTTTCACAGCCTATAAAATGCAAATTGCATCAAGCTATCATTTACCATAAGAATCCAGAATTAGAAATGTCTAATTATAATATAAACCCAAATTGCACCTCAGATGGATAATACTGCATAGACAAGGACCTAGTACTACTCTGACCCCAAACTGCGTATGGAATATTTGCCTCATGCCAAATAAGGGCATCTTCATCAGAGAAGTCATTAAAGTTCTCCTTCTCAGAAAGATAGAGCCACATGTCCTGGTCATTAGAGCAGCAGAGAAACAATTTTGTTAAGTACCAGAGTCAAACAGATAAAATGCACCAAGAAAGAATCAAATTTGTATTACATCAAATTATGAAGCTTCTGCTAACAAGGAACACTGATCAATCAAATAGACACTAGAAGAGTCATTGAAAATAATATGATGAAGAAATTATTACCATGACTTGGATGCTCCAAAAAATCCTTTTGCATTATGCACATATACACCAAGCTACCAAACTAATCATTTGTTGTTTTGGACTAGAACAGGCTTTATAAACAAGTTGTCTCCACACAGTACTCCTTACAGTATACACTACACTGCCATGAAATTACGAGTTCCTTGTTTGTTTTTATTATCAAAGTATTTCATCTACAAGTCTTATAAATATTTCTATATCCTTCAGGGTAATATATCCTAACAAGTGACATAATTTTCAACAGTCTTCATCTTTGTGACCATGCAACAGTAGAGTATTCACTAACCAATCTGTACTGGGAATAAATTGACCTTATGCAACAAAAGGAGGATAAAAAATGGTCATTTAATACTGTTGCTCAATTATAAGTCAGAATTTAAAGATAGACATATCAGTGACTCGTCATATGTGTTGTTCAATTACAAATCAGAACTTGCAGAGGAACATATTTGATTTGCCACATCTTGAAATGACAAGTCTCAGTTGATACTACTTTTTCTCCACTGCGCAATAGATATGAGTTTAGCTAAAAAGTCGTATACACGGCAATCAAGAGACCAGAAATGGCTACGCAATAAGACATGAAATTAACTGAACTCTAAAATCCTTAGGCAAGTTGGTGGTAGAAGTCCATTAACTAGATTCATCGTCATGTGTATTATAATAGTGGTCACGCAAAAATCGATGATAGTATTTCCTTTCAAAAATAAATAAAGTAGTAAATAATAATAATAGGTCAAAAAATAGTATCTTAAATTACCGCGCAAACAAATCTTCCTGTACACTATCAAGCCAAAACATCACTCATATACATATTTGTCAGTAATACAATCTTTAATCCATCTAAGGACCCGGACGCGTGATCAGATCTCCTGGCATGAAAGTAGAAAATGCAGGGGTTCAGAAAGAAATACAACGGACCAAAGGCTCGCCCTTGTGGAATAGATTTGAGATAAGAAGAGAGGGCTCAACGGGCTTCTTCGGGCTGAAGAACTTCATGGCGAAGTACCAGAACACAGCCATCCTCACAACTCCCGCCAGCGACTGCCCGAAACCCTGCTGCTGTTGTGCCTGCCTCGGCGCTGCCGCCGCTTCCGCCACAAGCGGCCGTCCTGCCGCTTGCGACATCGCCGCACCGGAGAATCCGATCCGCTAGACGGTGATCGAGAAGTAGGAGAAGGGAAGGATTGATATTTTTATTTGCTTGCAGTGGCATGGGATTTAAATAGGTAGGGCAAGATCAACAACATTTTCCCAGATCTCCTCTACCTGTAGACACCCGCGTCTGTCAGTGGATAATATGGCGGCCTTGTATCGGGCCCCATTCGACTGTCAGAAAGGTAGTTACTGGGGCAGGTGCCGTAAGAATGAATACCATTAAAAGGCAAAAAAAAAAAAAGAGTGGTGAATGTGCATTTGCTTTAATAAGCACAATTTTTGCGCATCGCACCTTCCCACTTGCGATAATTTTTTTATCTATTCAAAAAACATTTTGGGATTGGCAATTTGGCAAAGAGATAGAAGTGGTGGTATCTCTGTTGCCTCTATGCATAATCGAGTCGATAATTATATAATAAATTTATAAAATTAGATAAGGATTGAATTTCAGTACAGATTAATTTTCTTATATAATGATTAATTTTAATTTCTTAATTTATTCATTTTTAATCATGAGAGAGTCACGTCAGGATGACAGATTTTACTATTTACATAAGTGGTAGTATTCCTATTCATTTTCTCACTCTAGGTGAACTCCGTTGTGATGAAATAAGAATAACTTGATCCGATTTAATTTAAATTTTAAAAATATATAATATACAAATGGTTAAAAATATTTTAGTTGTAACCATTGGTATCACAGTCTAAAAAGTTTAATCGTCAATTATACACAAAAATTATAGTCTAATTAAGTCATATAAATAGAATATTGACCTCTAACAAATAAAGTAGGCCTTTGATATCCGGATCAAAAGGATCAGACAGCGGACAGGAAATTTTTTGGACAACTAGGCAGAGAAGCTCTAGTTGTGGCTAGGCAAGAAAGACCTAGTAAGTCAATTGAACTGAAAAGTAAAAAAGTCCTAATAGATCGACTAGAGTAAGGGCGGAAAGATTTAGATTAAAATATACAATATCATACGATTTATTTTTATTCTAGCATAAGATTCTCCTAAATAATTCAGAAATTATTGTTCTTTACTTATATGTTTTTTCTTATCATAAATTACCAATCTTTGAAAGATGGTTAGGTTGGTCTCTTGTAGGGACAACTCGTGATTTGCTGACCTCATTTTTTCTACTTTTAGCAAGTCTCTCGTTGTTTGATGCGGTATTAATTATTTGCAAATGTCTACTTTTAGCAAGATGTGTATGATCCAGAAATTAGTATCCATTAATTATGAATTTTATTTGGAGAAAATCCTACATATATAACATAGTTGAGAATTAAATCGTGGATGTTTAGAAGACAACTAAGCGTCCTTATCGCTATACCATAAATAGAAGAGTCTAGTAGTTCAAGCATCAAGAAAGTTGTTCAAGATGATTCATCATGTAATTAATCAACGGTCTCATCGTTTAGATAGAAGTTTCTAGTTCAGTCTCTAGTCTCTATAGTGTTGTTTCTAGTCCAGTTAAATTGATAGAAGTTTTGATATATTAAATTTTTAGTAAGGTTAAATTATATACCATTAATATTAAATTGTTTGATATTACTTATAGATAAGGGTATTGATACCTGTACATCCATCGTGATTGACCACGGTGGATGTTCTTTATAAGTTCGGGTACTCGGATCTCTTCTAAATACTTTGACCATTTTTTAAGTGAGGGGTGGCCACTGTGGTCGTCCACGGTGGTGTGTGTATACACACGGTAGATGTTTTTCAAAAGTTCAGGGTACTCGGATCACTTCTAAATACTATAATCTTTTTTTATGTGAGGGGTGGCCACGGTGGTGTGTGTGTATACACACTGTGGATGGTTTTCATAAGTTCAGGGTACTCGGATCACTTCTAACTTCTAAATACTATGATCATTTTTTATGTGAGGGGCGGCCACCGTGGTCATCCACGGTGGTGTGTGTGTATATATATATATTGAAAAATTTGGTATGATATAATATTGAATTGAAATTTTTGGTATCGTAAAAGTTTTGATATCAATAGCATATACCATCATCATATATATGGTATACTGAAATTTTTAGCATTTTTTCCACGCCTAATGCCAATGGCTAGAATGTGATAGCGTGTATTATCTAATTTGATATCTTTTCGTCTCACCTCAGAGCCTTTGATAAAAGGCACTTGATGAATAATGTTAATGGCTGATCCAATTTAAGGTTTAATCATAAATCTTGTTAGCTAAGTTCTAATTAGATTGAATTATTTTTTTTTCAAAAGGTGCTCGTCACATCCTTTAGGAGAAGGCTAGTAGCCAACTAGCCATAGGATGAACTATATGTTGCTACAGGGGTCATTCTTATTCCGTAAGAACCCAACGATCGATAAAAATATTTGTCCCGATTCAAAAGTCTTAGTCCGAACAGTAGCAGCAAGCCCAACAACATGATCAGTCGCTCACCCAACAGCGGTTTTGCACAGTTCGACTGCAATCTCAACGACTGTGGAGCCCCAATGACATGGCTGGTTGACTCATCGTGCGTGTTGCCTGATTGGTGGAAAAGGCGATTTCGCTCGCTTCTAACGCCCCCGTCAATCTATTTTAGGGTCAATACGAAGAAGATACATCACGAATGACTCCACAAATGACAAGAATGGTTGACTCATCGTGCGCGTTGCCTGATGCTCCATCATGAGAAGTCAATGATTTAAAAGAGAATTATTGAATGCATGTATAAAAGTATTCATTAATTATTTCTTTACTCTATTAATTATTACTTTATTAATTGACAAAGTGTTATATATATATATATAGGAGCGATGATAGGGGGAGCGAAGCCGCGCAGCGCGAAACGCCGCGCGACACTCACGCGCGGGTGGGGCCCACGCATGCATGCATGGTGGGGCCGCTTCGCTGCCCCTATCATCGCTCAAAATATATTCATCCGTGAATATTTGGTACTATTTTTTTTATAGGATTTTGAGTTTACAATTTAGAATTTAGAGTATACTATTTAAACTAATTAAGTGATTTTTTTAAAAAAAATCATATTAGATACTTAGGAGATGAATGTGTAACATATCAAATCATATAATTTTTGTTATTTGATGGTTTAATTTAGTATTGCATCGATTCGGTGACAGTCTATTTTTATACTGCATCGCCTGTTTTTGTATTTGATGGTTTAACTAGCGAGTTTTGTCCAACCATCCACTTGTAGTGTTCTTGTTCAGGAGCCGAAATTAACGAGGTTTACTCCCGCATAATCTCCTCTTATTGGTATCGAGGTCGTACTAAGTCTGTTATATTATAATTTATACAATTAAATAACACCACGATTTTATGTCAACTCTGTGTGGTAATGAAAGCCCAATGAAATAGACAGTTATGCTCGGTGGGGCCAACAGGAGACTACTGTGGAGTAAGAAATGGGTATGGACGGGAGTGACTCTTAGACGAGTGGAGTTCACGGCGGGGAGAGAGAGGCTGACCGGCCTGGGCTATTCAACCCACGCCGGGAGCGGAGCGTGCCACGTGTAAACCGGATAGACATACGCGCTCCCTGTTCGTCTATAAATACGGCCTTTCGTCGTGCCATTCGACCCCTTCCCTTTTCCGGTTCCATTTCGCCGGATTGACAGAGGACGTCAGGCTCGCGATCGGCGTCTCCTCTAGGGCTTCCGACCCCCTTCGCTCCCTCTCCCCCTTCTTGGCTCGAGATCGCTGAGCCACATCCAGGTAAATGTCCTCTTTCGATCCCTTTCTCGATCTGTTTTCTATTTCCGGCCGTTGATGGTCTAATGGATAGGAACGATCGGAGGAGAGAAGATGGCGTCGCCGAAGGATGAGGGGTTTTTGACGGAGGAGCAGAGGGAGACGCTGAGGATAGCGGCGCAGAAAGCGGAGGCGCTGTCCTCGTCGCCCAGATCGAAAGTGGGCCTTGCCGAGACTCATGCCAAGGGAGCGAGGAAAGTGCGGCGCACGGCTTCAGGGAAGCTTGTACGAGTAAAAAAGGGTGAGTGACGATTTCTCTCTGCTATCGTGGTGATTTTTAGCAAGTAATTTTTATGGAAATAGAAGAGGGTGTGGTACCTTAGTTGGTATCGAGTACAAAAATTAATTTAGTTGACACCCCCTCCCCTTGACGGTTTGATGAATTGATGGTGGAGCGGACGCATGAGGTACATAGATCAAATAAAAAGGAAAAGCAAACGGGGTTAATTGTTGATATATCCGGAAGGCACATGAAGAAAAATATGTCATTTAGATTCTTGCTCTGGTATGGTTCTCGTTCATCTATCATTACTAGACACTACTTTCGGAGGTGAAATCGAACTATAAATTGAGAAAGGGTGATGGTAAAGAATAGATAATATGCCATATCTGATGTTTCCAGTGCGCTACAAATCTATGCATATTATCTTCTACTGTATCATTTAGGGTACTAAAAGACTATTGCAAATGTATTGGTAGTAGATTCAGATAAAAGACCGGTATGTGTGTTTCTAAAGTACTGAGATTTAAACTTTAATAAGAGCTATTTAAAGAAAGGACGATGAGATAGTGAGACTGGATGACAGCGGTCTGGAATCCCTTCATTCCCCACTTTCCAGAACTACAATAAATTTCTTTCGTGTTAATCAAGTACCAGAATATCCATTATATGTCATTTTGCTAATGGAGGAAAGTTGGCCCCGGGGCTTAGTGTGGTGGTAAAAGGAGGCAACCAGGATTCAATTTCCACGCAATACACACCTACGACAATTGAACTACTAGTAAAGCTGGGCGCCACATAAATTTACTTGGTAGTCAGAATGTTGGGCCGGACCGTCTACCCAGAATTAGTCGGGTTGTAAGATCTGGATACTTGGTATAGAAAAAATGGAGGAAAGTTATACGCCACGTGTAGGAAATTTAGCATTCATAAGTGCACATATATCCAAACGATGGTAGAATTCTCTGTTTTAAAGTAGTAGAGTATTTCCTATCGGGCCCTTAAATCTCTCAGTGGCACCATATAAGTTGCATTACTATGCTGAACGACTAGTTGATTATTCTCCGAAGTTCATGCTCATATGCCTGTATTGCTCATTCCAGGAGGCATGTGAATATGGAACCAGATATATTATTTGATCTTTTGAATGACCAAAGATATGGGCAATATCTAAATACTAAAATATATAATGTCTGAGATATGGATATCAAGATAAACTTTATTCTATTAATATTTAGAGTATGTAGTTGACATTATATTTCTTACTAAGTGAATCCTGAATTCACCAACCTATGTTGCAGTCTTTGTCTTGGTTATGTGGTGATTTGTTTTCATTGAGGTATTTGCATTAGGTTCTCCAGTGTTGCTCAATTCCTCTCCTTAACATTAAGGATAGTATTTCAATTGTATGAGAGATCAATGAATGAAAATAATGAAAAATTATTACCGCATATATTTATAGATTCTTGTGCATATTATTTGCAGCCAATATTGTATAGTTGATGAGAGTTTAAGTAAAATAAAGTCAGCTTGAGTTATAGCACAAGAGACTTTAAAAACAAAATGTTTTTAGGTCAAGTAGATTTGACTGAAATGTAATGCGGTTTAAACAATTATTCTGTATAAGTAATAATCTTAGATGCAGATTTCTTGAATGTAAATATTGGTGATGCAATATCATTAATAGGAAAAACAGTGGACAGTTAAATTTGAGAGGAATTTCTAGAGTTTCGTGTGATTAATGTGTTCCTCTTATGCTAAAAGGAAATTTTATACAATTGTGGCATCATCAACTATACCTGAGTTGGAGTATTGGGCAATTAGAAATGGACACACAAAAAATAGTTAATGTGCAACACAGATGAAAATTCTAAAATGGATTCGTGAGGTTCTTTTTCAATGCTCTTCATATTTTTAAATTATTTTTTTATTAAATCATTTTTACCAGAGTTATGTTTCCTAGATCATCTTTTTCCCAAAGGTTATCTTCGCTTCCCCATTAAAAAAAATATTGTTGGATATTAATTTATAACATGAACCTCTATTACTTGGTGGCTTACTATTATTTACCCTCTTTAGCTTAAGGACATAATTATTGATACTTCCCATGTGACACTGAATTTTGTTAGTCCTCCTTTAGCATTTTAGATGTGTATTTATTCATCTTATAAAATGGTTTACAGAAGTCTTTGTCATTCTTCAGGAACAATTTTAAATTTGCCAAAATATCAAACACATTAATTCATTTGTGCATTCTTTGTCATTTATTATCCTTCAACCTACAGTGCAAGTTGAATATTTCTGATGAAGCACTTAGTCATTTTGTAACTATTATCAACGTTAGTGTTTTTTCTCCTGCACATCGGAATCTTCATCTTTAAGATTATGTTCAGATGGAGCTGGTGTCAAAGGAACTTGGGGCGTGCTCTTGGATGCTAATACTGATTCACACATAGACCCAAATGATCCTAATTATGATAGTGGAGAGGTATGAACTTTTCGCATGCATTTTCTAAGTTTGTAAATATACATATAATTGATGCATGCCATTGCTGCATGTGCATGGTGGGTTGGCTGTTTTGCATATTTGTTTTTATTCTTCTCAATCGATGTGTGGTAATAATTGATTGCAATGGCAGGAATCAGATCAGCAAGATGGTACCACAATTTGTAACCTTGTACGTGACTACAAAAAATCTATAACAACAATCATTAAGGAGTACTTCAGCACTGGTGATGTAGGCTTAGCTGTAACAGATCTTAGAGACCTTAGCTCTGACGAGTACCATCACTTCTTTGTTAAGAAACTTGTTTCCATGGCAATGGATAGGCGTGCCAAAGAGAAGGAGATGGCATCTGTTCTGCTATCTGCTCTGTATGCAGATGTGATCAGTTCATCTCAAATCAGCCAGGGTTTTCTCATGCTACTTGAGTCAGTTGATGATTTGGCACTTGACATACTTGATGCTGTTGACTTGCTGGCTTTATTTATAGCTCGTGCTGTTGTTGATGAAATCCTACCACCTGCCTTTCTCACTAAGGCAAAGAAAACGGTTCCTGAATCTTCTAAGGGCTTTTGTGTCATTCAAACTGTGGAAAAGAGTTACCTCTCAGCTCCCCATCATGCAGAATTAGTTGAGCGTAAATGGGGTGGTACCACCCATATTACTGTCGAAGAGGTTAAAAAGAAGATTGCAGATTTGCTGAGGGAATATATAGAGAATGGAGATGCAACAGAGGCCTGCAGGTGCATTAGGGAGTTGGGAGTCTCATTCTTCCATCATGAGGTAGTGAAACGAGCTCTGATCCTTGCTGTGGAAATCCACACAGCAGAACCTCTTATGCTAAAGCTTTTAAAAAAAGCGTCTGAAGAATTCCTAATTAGTCCTAGTCAGATGACCAAGGGTTTCTCTAGGCTTAATGAGAGTCTTGATGATCTATCTCTAGATGTTCCTGCTGCAAAATCAATGTATGAGAATATAGTAAACATAGCAATATCTGATGGATGGCTGGACCCTTCTTTACTCAAGTCAAATGGGGCAGATGAGGAGTACAAAGATGAAGTTTATGATAGATTGAAGAAATACAAAGAAGAAGCTGTCAACATAATACGAGAATATTTCCTCTCCGATGACATACCGGAGCTTATCAGAAGTCTTGAAGACTTGGGTGCTGCTAAGTATAATCCTATTTTTATCAAGAAACTGATAACACTTGGATTGGACCGCAAGAACAGGGAGAAGGAAATGGCATCTGCTCTTTTATCCGCGCTGAGTATGAAAATGTTTTCGAGAGAGGACGTTGTGGATGGATTCATAATGCTACTTGAATCCACTGAGGACACTGCATTGGACATTGTGAATGCTCCCAATGAGCTAGCTCTATTTCTGGCAAGGGCCGTCATTGATGATGTCCTAGCGCCACTCAACCTGGAGGAGATCAACAGCATGCTTCCCCAAAATTGCAGTGGTAGAGAAACAGTTCAGATGGCCCGCTCGCTCGTTTATGCTCGACATGCTGGTGAGAGGCTTCTGAGATGTTGGGGTGGCGGCATCGGCTGGACAGTGGAGGATGCGAAGGACAAGATTATAAAGCTTCTGGAGGAGTATGAGAGTGGAGGTGACATCAGAGAAGCCCGGCAATGTATCCGTGATTTGGCAATGCCTTTCTTCATTCATGAAGTTGTGAAGAAAGCTTTAGTCATGGCTATGGAAAAGAAGAATGATAGGTTACTGGGTTTACTGCAAGAGTGTTTTAGTGAAGGATTGATTACCGTCTACCAAATGACCAAAGGGTTCGCTAGGGTGAAGGATGGTCTCGATGACATTGCCCTTGATATTCCTAACGCAGAGGAAAAGTTCCAAGAATATGTGGAGCACGCAAGGAAGCATGGCTGGCTTCTGCCATCCTTTTAGGTAGGCTACTCCCCATCCTTTGTCCTAGTTCCATTTTTTTTGTCCTCTGCCAGTCTTATTGCTTTAAGCCGTGCTAAGACGCATATTAGCCTTTGTTGGGACGTTTACGTCTTTGTTTAGGGTAGATCATCCCTTCATTTTTTTCTCCCTTCTGAAATTGTATCAAAATTAAATTTTCAACAGATTTACTATATTAGTTGGACAGTCATATGGTTGTGATGCAAATTTATCAGTCAAAATATAGGCTTAGGGTGCCATATAATCCGCAAGTTTGACCTCCTATCTGATCCAAAAATTTAGATTATTTGGGTGCCATAATGATCCACGAATTAAGAAAATGTAATATATTTGAATCTGGTTTACCTTAAAGTCGTGATGGATATAAATAATAGGTTTATAAATGTAGAACACAATGCTGGTTTATAACACAATGTAGTTTACAGGGTGATAATAATAATAATAATAATAATAATAATAACAGGTAAACATAAGCAGTAGTTAGTATTGTCTCAAGCAACATGAGTTTATATGGTGATTGATACCAGTAATAAAACCCGGTAGGCATACACATGTAGTAGTTATTATTCTGTCTCAAGCAACATGGTTCCTGTCAAGTCATTCTTCTTCCTCAGCTTCTTCAAGCCAATTGACAAAAATGGCTCCAGGGCATTTACAAAAATTCGCCTGCAATGATTACATGGTCGTTGCTACTTGTTACATAAAATTACATATTGAGGTCCATAATTTATGTACATCTTTTATGCCACTTTTCCTTTATATATTTATTTCATCTAAGTAGACAGATCCTAAACCTCAAACTGCAATCAACGAGTAAAACCTCTGGGTCAGGCCATTACTAGAATGAAATTGCTTAACAAAAGTTTTGGCAATTCATCAATCTTCTTTTTATTTGTTTTTCCAATTATGTTTAGAGTTTGGGTTTGGGTTGGGATCGTGTATAGTTGGAGCCATCCTACAAATTGAAACTAACACAAGACAGCTGTATCAATCAATTCGAGTAACTTCTTTCAAGTTAGCTTCAACCTCCCACATATTCAGACTTCACCATCAAACTTTATTTATCTGATATATTTGGGATCTGCTACGACAATAGAGCTCTATCTAATATTATATCACTAGTAATATTCAAATAGCTAGATTTTGTTTTTGTTATGATCACTAATGTTTTCAATGTTCTCTTGAAGCATTGTGCTCTAATAAATTTGACTGTTTAAAATCTAGAGAAATGTATTTGTTGTCCTCAACTCATTTTATGGGATCCTTCAATGAGCCCATATGGTGTGTAAGAAAGTTTCTAAACAATCTAATAATTCAGGAAACCTGATTGTGTCATATCCTAGAACGTCACACAGTAATGAACAAGCCTAAGAGAAAGAGGAGTGCAAATTGCATCCTCTCATAAGCATCATTCACATCCCAAAGAGCACACCTGCACTTTGGGTTTGCACCTCTCCTGAACCAAAGAAGAATGGAGTCCTCAGAACATCTTGATCATAAAGGGGCCTTATAATTTCCCACCAGTACAAGAGGCATTAAGAAGCCTTGCCCATATCTTCACCTGAAGTTGTGACAAACTGGTCCAATTAGTTGCCCTGGCATTTCACATAATGATCCAATGCGGAACAATACAAAAAATGTGGAAAGCCAAATAAGTAAAGGCGCAAAGAACATAAAGTTATTTTTTTTAAATAATTAATAATATGATTTATTATTTATTTCTGACTTTTATTTGTTTAAATTAATTCTAAATAGAATTGAAAATTATTAAGGACGGATCAAATTGGTTTAGAGGTCTTTTGTGTAAGAGAGATTGAGGTCACGAAGGAATAAATCCGTCTCCCCAGTCATTAGTTGTTCGCTGAATCCCCTCCTCTGTTCTTCCCGCTACCTCGCCTCGATCACTCATACTTCGATCTTCAAGGTGGCGGCTGTCAACTTATGCTCGCCGATCCAAAATCCAGTGCCTCTCACCGCCGCCGGCACTACCTCCGGCACCGATGTCGGCCGCTTGGCCTCTATCCTCAGATCCACGACCCCGATTCCCCTCCCTCAGCTCAACCAAATTCACTGCCACCTCCTCCGCTCCTTCCGTGACGTCGCTTCCGACGATTCCCTTGTCCGCCTATTCAACGATGCCATCCGATTCCTTTCCAAGTCCCCGCTCTCCTCCGCTCCGTTCGCCGCCTTCCGCCTCTACTTCCTCATGATTCGCGCCTCCCTCACCGCCGGGCGCTTCACCCTCCCCTTCCTCCTCAACTGTGCCTCTGCCGCTCCTTCCCTCTCCCTTGGCGCAGAGATTCACTCCCGTGCTATCCGCTCCGGCCTCCTCGCCGTCCTCCCGGTCGCCAACGCCCTCGTCGACATGTACGGCAAATGCAGTTCCCTCCCTAGCGCTCGCGCCGCCTTCCTTGACATGCCCCTCAAGGACATTGTCTCATTCAATGCGATCCTCGGCGCCCACGCTCGCACGGGGGCTGACATGCCAGCCGCCCATCGCCTGTTCGACGCCATGCCCCTTCGCAATGTTATATCCTGGAATGCAATGATCGTCGGTTACGCCAATGCCGGTGACCTGCCCTCGGCCAAGGATATATTCGATCGGATGCCTGTTCGCAATGTTGTCTCTTGGACCGTTTTGATCGTTGGGTACTGCAAGGCCGGTGAGGTTCTTCGGGCCAGACAACTGTTCGACAGAATGCCTGAGAAGACCCTGATCACCTGGGCCGCCATGATTACCGGATACTCCCAATGCGGCATGCCAACTGAGTCTCTTGCACTGTTCCGTGAGTTGGAACGGAGGCGGATCGAACCAGATGCAGTCGCCATGGTCGGTGTCATTTCTGCCGCGGCACAATTAGGGAGTGCGGAGCTAGCAAACTGGATCGGTTCCTATGTTGATCAGAAGAGGATCGAGAGGAATGAGCGTGTCCTCACTGCACTTGTGGACATGTTTGCCAAGTGTGGCAATGTCGAGAAAGCACTCCTTGTCTTCGAGGAGATTCCTTTCCCTGATGCATACTCCTACACTGCACTTATCAATGGGCTCGCAACCCATGGACACGAGTTACAGGCACTTGAGATTTTCAAGAGAATGCAACACGAAGCTATCAAGCCAGATCCAATCACGTTTGTAGGCGTGCTGAGTGCATGCAGCCATGCGGGGCTTGTTGATCAGGGATTGGAATACTGGGAAAGCATGGTTCGGGACTACGGCATGGAACGCAGGGGTGACCACTATGGTTGTGTTGTAGACATGCTCGGGCGGGCAGGGAGGCTTAAAGAAGCTCATGACATGATTCTGAGTATGCCAATGGGACCTCATCCAGGATCTCTTGGTGCATTGCTCGCCGCTTGTAGGACATACGCCAATATTGAGATTGCAGAGAAGGTCGCAAAGGATCTTTTTAAGTTGGAACCTGAAAATACCGGAAACTACGTACTTCTGTCTAGCATATACGCTGAGAGAGGAGAATGGGAAGAAGCTGCAAGAGTTAGAGGAATGATAAGGGGTAGACAATTCAACAAACTTCCAGGCTTGAGTTGGATTGATGATCAACGGAAAGGCCGTAGGTTTCAAAATAAAGTGGTGAAGCATAATGATCGCACAGCAAACTAATCTTCATTTATAAGGATGGCTGCCTGATGCAACACTAATATTTGTGATCTGCAGTCATTTTATCCATAATTTACCAGTTTTCTTGCCAGGTTTTAAAGAACTGCTATAGGAAAGCAATAGGTCATTTCCCTAAAGGTAAAAGTAAGGTTGTTCATGAACATGGTAAGCAGACGGGGGAAGGTTCAGGAGAACATGATTGGATTATATTCCTTTTCGATATAATATATATTTGTCATTTTGACTCCTTTAATCCGTACTAGGTGTTAGGTGTTGTTGGTTTCATGGCCTTCCAAAGGCCAAACAACAAACCCTGAAGGAGACGAAAGCCAACATAATATTGGATAAGACTACAGCTGGCTTCTGCTCTGCCCGCCCCGGAATACCTTTCCATGCCATCTTATCTGATCTTGATTTTATCTTAAAATAATTTGGTTTCGTGACCATCGCCGCATTTAATTGACATCCGTTGTTCTAAACACTCATGGACGGCAGTGATCAACCGATGCAGCTGGTCTCCGCCCTTACCGGATGAGCGACGGTGACGTTGTCGCGGGTCCATTGAAAGGTCAGAGGCCAGGTCTTTACTGCCACGTGCTGCCCACTCGGCCTTGTCTCCTTGTCTAATGCTTTGCTTTCAAAAAAAAAAAAAAAACACTTTTTTCACGTTTTTCACGTATTTTTTTTTAAAAGTTATTTACACGATCTTATCCTGTAAATTATGTTTATCCACGTAGAAAAAAAAAGAAGAAAGTGGGCTCCAGTATGGCCCACGTCGCATCGTGATCCATTTGGTCGATCGCCGCGTATCAACTCCCGCGGTGGCGTCAACGAGTTCGGGCGGCGAGGACCGCCAGGGAAGTCGCCGTCGGGAACCCGACGGAGCGGCACTTGACTTCGCCGTCGCCGCGGGCAACCGCGTCGGCGAGGGAGGCGGAGGTTACTGGGTTGGTGATCCGTCGGTAAGGCCCCAGCCACTTGGCGAGCATGTAGCGGCTCTTCCGCCATGGGGGCACGTGCAGGCCCCTCGCTCGCAGCGACCTCCGCACCGCGTCCGACACCTCCCGAACTACCCTCCGCACTGCCTCATCCGCCGCCACAGCCACAGGCGGCAGCGCAGCCACCACGCTCCGGTACGCCTCCGTCGCCCTCGCCACCTCGAACTCCGCCGCGAAGTCTAAGTCCACGATGTACCTCCTCCCCTTCCGCATTTCCCTCGTTTCGTCTCCCGCCGGCGCCACTACGTCGATGTACTCGTAGCATCCGGCTAAGATCCCTCCCGCGGCGTCCCACTTCGCCTTGCAGATGCCGGCATTGTAGCCCGCAGCCCTAAGCCACATCATCGTCGCCCTCCGTAAAGCAGGGGCGGTAGTCTTCAGCCAAGAGAGGCTCTCCGCCGCCTTGGAAACGTCAGCGGCAAGGCCAGCGCGGAAAAGATCCTTCTCCGGCGGCGGGTACATCAGCTCGCGGACAGTCTCCAGTACGCCGAAATCGGCGTCCTCGTCCTCCGCGCTCCCTTCGTGCTCGGGTCCGCCTCCGCGGCTGGCGGCGGCTTCGTCGTCGGAGTCAGCGGTACTCTCAATGAAGGCTTGGACGAGCCCGGAGAGGCACGTCGTGGCTCCGTGGTCGCTGCTGCTGGAATCGTATCCGGCCACATGCCGAGCGGCGGAAGTGCCGTGTAGCGCGACGCCGACTCGCTTCGTCCGGATTTGGAATGCCATATTTCTCTCGCAGCGGTCCGAGAAAGAGAGGGGGGACTGGATTTATCGAGCCTGAAGCGCAGGTGGGTGGGTAACATGATGGGACCCGCCACTGAACCGTACGACTTTGGTCAAATAAATAGACGGGTAGGTTGGTTTGTGTGAATTATACGTGGGCGGATCAAATAGTGGGCTGGCCCTCCAGCTACGTGTTCAAATCTACCCTCTAGTGGATGTGTTCTGCGACTGGGACAGTGCGGAATATTCGGTGGAGATGCCTCTTCTGCTCGGTGTAATTCCTTACCATTATTTACGATTATTTGTTTCGGATTATTGCGAAAATATATCACTCAAGTTAGGTGCCACGTGGCGTCACATTTGTCGACACAATTCGAGGCACGGACGGAATGCCGGGGCGACGAGGCACGCACGTGAAAGCGTGGGGCACGAGCGAGGCCGGACGGATATGAACACGCGTAGGTAAGACGGGCAGTGACTCTTGGGGAGGTGTGTGGGATGCATTTTGTTTTTAGGACAAGAAAATAATCAAATATTGAGAAAAGGAATTGAAAAAAAAAATAATGAAAGAGCATTTTTATTATTTTTTAAGATAATGAAACTCAAAAAAATTAATTTAATTCAATTTTGGATTTGGATCAAATATATCACTCTCAAACTGGGTATCTGTCTTCGTCCATTTCTTAAATCCAATCTCACTGTTTCGAAATGTCAAAATCGTCCTTGTAACAATTATCAAACAAAGGCACAGAGAGAAAGAGAGATTGCTTTCTTTGTTTGGCTAAAAACGTGGTCCCACTTGTTTTAGCCTTGGATTGTTATCCACCCCTTGAAGCTCTCAAGAGTTCAATAATGACAAATTCAAGCCAACTGATGACCAATTTTCAAAAGCTCAAGCTGTGGCTCTCTGCTTGATTGTTACAAGAATCTGTGAAATGCAAGAAAAACTGAGTTCATTTTGCACCTCAGGAATAAAAACAATAATGATAAGAACAAAAATAGCAGTAAAATTAATTCCAACTAACAAAATTGATCATATTTATCTTCAAATAAGAACAAATTAATCAGTATTCTATTTGATAAAGATAGAATCAACCTGTTCATCCAAACATTAGAATTGAATTATAGAGGGAATGAGTCATACTCGTTTCATTCCATTCCATTCCACCTATCAATACTGCTGAAGGAGTTATTCAGTTTTCTAGTAGATCTTTCACCATCACCAGCTTCACAATAGTAGTTACAGCACATGACGAATTTTCTTTATAGAACCTTGGAGGTCATAAAGTAATCCAATTGCTATGCTGCTCAATGTGGTGTTCCTATAAAACCAGCTCAATGCATGAGTTTATAAATCACACGTGTGCTCTCATGACCAAAATGCTAACGATTCGTGGAGCAATAGGAAATCATTGTGTTCTCAAGTCACTTGATTGCGTGTTGCAAATGTTTTTGCACAATGGCAAGTGACACGTATGGAGCATCTCGAATTTATTGCAAATGGTAACTCGGTTAGAATTTGAGTATGGGTAGCAAGGCCAAAACCCTAAGAATATGCTTGATATTTCACTTTTATGTACCTCTATATGCTGGTTATGCAGGGCAGACCATGTGTGATCTCAACTTCAGTAAACAAAATCCACAGATTGCTCAATTCTTTGAACTTCATTGTCCTATTCTCCAGATTAACACTTCAAGTTTCCAAACACATACCACATCTATATGCATCTCTATCTCATAAATGCTGCAATAGATCCAAAAGGAACATGCATGATCTGAGTGAGCAAACTTCTAGTGTAAAAATTCAGAATCCATCATTTTGTTGTTCTTGAATGACATGAACAAAATCTGTACTACAGGATCAGCCTCCTAACCAAGTTGTCTAAATCAGAGTATATCTGAATTGCTTTCTGATATATAATTTTACAAGTGGGCACCTTATTCCTCATTTAAATCCATGATTGTCCTGGAAGTTTTTTGACTCCTCTTTCATGCATAATAGTTCTCACCTTTGAAGCATCCTCCCACTTTTTTTCTGAAGCATACATATTTGATAGAAGAACATAATGTTCATGATCACATGGTTCGAGCTGAAGTAGTTGCTCAGAAACCCACACCCCCAAGGTTACGTTGTTGTGAATTCGACAAGCAGATAGCAATGCTTTCAAGACAACTGGATGATTGCTGATGCTATTTTCATGTATGAAGGATACTGCCTCTTTAAGGAAACCAGCGCGACCAAGGAGATCAACCATACATGCGAAGTGCTCAATACTCGGGACTACTCCATGTTCTTGTTGCATTGACTTAAAGTAATACCACCCCTTTTCAACTAATCCTTCATGAGCACAAGCTGATAATACATGAACAAAGCTTATTTCATTTGGAATGATTTTCTCCTTTAACATTTTCTCAAAAAGTTGAATAGCCTCAGCTGCTTGACCATATGAAGCATAAGCACCTATGAGTGAACTCCATAATACAACATTCCGATTAAGGAAGCTATCAAAAACTTTACGAGAATCTTCCAAATTACCACACTTAGCATACATATCAGTAATTGCAGATGCAAGAAATACGTCGTACCCATAACCTAACTTTTCGACACAGCAATGCACCTGCTTCCCTTGCTCAAGAATCCTAGCATCAGAACATGCTGCAGCAATAGTAGTTAGAGAAAATTGGTCCACCTTCACCCCTTGTTGAAACATCTTACATAGAAGCTTGAATGCCTTTTCATGCATGCCATTTTTGACGTAACCAGCAACCCTAACACTCCAGGAAATGCTTTCAGCAACTGATCCGACCACAAATTCTGATGCGCCATTAAAAATGAATGACAAGGCTTCCAAATCACCACATTTGGCATACATATCTAAAAGTGCAGTTCTAATAAATGCATTTTCATCATACCCAACTCTGAGTATTCGACAATGAAGCTCTTTTCCTAAATTCAGCATGGTTAATCTATTGGCTAACACTAAAGCTGTTGTGAAAGTGAAGTGATTAAAAGAAGGTCCTTTATCCACCATATAATGGAGAATCTGAAGAGCCCTCACACCAAAACCATGCTCCATTTGCCCATTAATGATTGTGTTCCAACTCGAAACATCTTGATTGGGTGAATGCATAAATAACTCCATTGCTCTTTCAGCATCTCCATCTCGTAGGTATGTACTGATCATAATATTCCATGATATAACATCCTTCTCGCTCATCAATCGGAAGACATTTTTCGCGCAAGCCAAGCTGCCATATTTTGCATATAAATCAAGAATGGAGTTCTGCAAAACGACATCAAACTCAATCCCGTTCCTCAAAGCCCATCCATGTACGCTTTTCCCCTTTTGGAGATCGCCGAAGCCCACACTGCACTTCAGAACACTAGACAGTGTAACGCAGTTTGGCAGAACTCCATCGGCAAGCATCTCGGCGAAAACGTTGATCCCTTCTTCAAATTTCCCAACACGAGAGTAGCTGGAGATAAGAATAGTCCACGAGAGTACATCTCTGTTTCGCATTTCGTCGAACAACTCGCGGGCGGTATCCAAAGAGCCGCATTTGCCGTAGAGATTCAGAAGGCCGAGTCGAACCCGATCGTCGTAGCCGAGAGCTACCTTGAGTGCGAAGGAATGCAGGCTCTGGGCTTCGAGGAGGGACTTGACGGTTCTGGAGGATGCCTTGAGCAGGTGGACGAAGGCGGTGGTGGGGTCGTCCGTCGGCGAGCGAAGCGGGGGATGAGGAGAAGGCAGGAAGGCCGAGAAGGCGAGGAGGGAAACGAGGCGTCGGGGCGGCCAAGGGAGGTCACCGGGAAATGGCAATGAAGCGCTTGCGAAATTGTAAGAACCGGCACGTTTCGCGGCGATCAGAATCTGCCGCGGCAGCATGCGGCGGCGATCTGCGTCGTCGCAGTTGTTTCCCCACCAAAATAAGAGAAATATAATTATTCCGGTCCATATGGTTCAATCGAGTCGAATTTGGAAGGACCCCGGTTCAGATCCAGACCGGAGTCCATTTTGGTCCCCGGATTTAGAATCCAGTTAGTCCGGTTCGGTTTGAACATAACTCCAATCCATCGCCCATTCGGCCCACACAGTAACCGACTTAACTCGTGACGATCCACTCGATATTCGTACCCCTGTCGTCTACCCACTTTAAGGCCGGGCCCAGTGGGAGGCTGCCCTGTAAATTGTAATAAGATCAGATGGTAGAGAAGTAGGTATCTGAATGATGGTGAAGAAACCCTCTTAGTTTTTTTTCGTCCATTCCAACCAGCGAGGCGGTGGATTCGAGACAGAGATGCCGAGCAGCTTCTACTTGTGAGATCGATCCCTGGATTCCTATCGTCTTCCTGCTTCCTTCCAGGTGATCCCTTTTTTGCTTGCAGAGATTCTCCAATCAATAATTTCCATTCTGTTTTTAAGATTTTTCAATTTCTGTTGGGAGATTTTGTGGGAGGTAAGAAGTGGGGGTAGGCGACTGGATTTAGGTGGTCGGCTAAGTATTTAGATCCTCCTTTAGTCAAGAGATAAGACAGCGCGGAAGTGGGAATGTGAATTCCAAGTCTTCAACCTTTGAAAATGACCCCTTCCATAACTTAAATGTCTTCTTCAAGGTTTCGCTACTAATTTTTTGAACTCGCATTTTATGATACGGCCACTATCCTTCACGTTTTTTGCTGCTTTTGAAGACGGCTTGTTGCCAAATTTAACGTAGAGTAGCTTCCTGTAAGTATCTGTTTCTCCCCTTCTCTGAATGATATTTTACGTAAGTCTGCTAAAATTTTATAGATACATATAAAGTTGTTCTCCTGTTGACAGGATTTCTTTCCTTTTTTTTCTTCATAATTTATGTGGTTAAAATAACATGGAGGAAATATTTTCATGAAAGATAGGGTTTATGTTGTTTCGGATGTATCAGATCTGATCTATATGCCACTCCCCTTCTACTTGTTAACTTGCAAGCAGGACAAACTGATATTTGTGAATGTTGGGAAAACTTAACATCACAATCGTTCTAGAGTATGTTGGATAGTAAGTTAACCCACTATAATTGAAACTCGTGGCTTCGTGATTTCTCAGGTTGCCGTGCTTTATATTTAAATTGCAAATACAAAATCATCGCATCTCAATCAAGCACCAATGATCTTTTCATATAATGTCTAACTACTTTTGGTTAGAAGCATTGCCTTGGTTCATTGATCTATAAGTTGAAGCCCATGGCGAAACGGGGAACTCCTGGTTGTTGCAGGTTTCTAAGCTATTAAATTATTTGCATTGTGCAACTTTTGTATTGGAGATTCATATTAAATAAAATATCACCATTTACATTTTTATTTTAATTTGAAGTACCTTTCCTAGAAGGTCAACAGAGACTATGAGGCTTATTGTTTCAGCCATTATTGGAGTTTCTGTGGGATACTTAGTAGGCATTTCGTTTCCCACAGTTAACAGAACCAAGGTATAACAGAATGATTCTCTTTCCTCTTACTGTTTTTGTTTAAATTTGGTGCTATGAGATAGAATCAAGGAATATTTGCTGCCTAAACTTGCAGCTTACCTTCCCTTCCAATATGATATCTTACATTGAAGACAGAAATTCAGGCCTGGCGACTCAAGCTCTATTAAACCATGCTTGGAATTCAGCTAACAATCAAAAGAGAAAGAATTCTACATCAAATACAACCAATACCTTAAAGGTAATTTCTTTAATTTGCCACTGCAAATTGTAATTTGTGGATTCAATGTTTTTCTATACTTATCTTTCTATTGAGCAAACTTCCTATCTATAGTGTGTGAAGGAAATAGGAAGTGAATGCAAGTTTTTGTTTTTAAGTTTGTCCTAGAAGTTGGATAAACTATTTATTCTTTGAGGAATTTTAGTTGTGCTTGGTTTGTAGGAACAAATGAGTGGTAAATGTAACCAAGAAAAATGCATAAGGATAAAAAATGGGCTATTTTTCTGTTATTTGGTTTGCTTAGTGTATGCAAAGTACAGGCATAGTAGAAATTAGAATGATTAGTTATTGTTTTCATAGGAGAATTACACTTGGAAGGATTGGTAAGCTGTAGGACGATGATCAAAATAAAATGTCCTCATTGGAATATTAGGACATTGGAATATTAATAATGCAATATTTCTAAAATTTGAAAAGTAAAATAAACTGTCTTATATCCTTGCTCCTTTGGTGAAAACTGTAGAAACTCAATCCGACCTTAAGATGTCAAGACAGTTGGAGGATCCCTTGATACTTAAGCATGATCAAGAGGTCCTTGATTATGTGGGACTAAAGGATGAGTATTACTGTTGTTACTCTGTGTGCCCTCATCCTTGGAAGATGAAAAATGAAAATCTGACTTTGGTTCACTGTAGAAGCTCATGACTTTGGTTCACTGTAGAAGCCCAATCCAACCTAAAACTCCATGGCATTCCGTTAGGAAATTTCTTGACACTTTAGCTCACTCATTTAGGACTTCACTTGACCACATGAATCTCAAGGGTGGAGGTAACTCTTAATACGTCCTCAAATATAAAATGATATAACTTATAATGTTATTTTAATTAAATTAGTTGTGCAAAGCAATTACTAAAATATCTAGTGAACATTGTTTATTTAATAACAAACATATTACAATAATCCATGAATTCTTGTTTTCACTTTGCATACGAATTTAATAACAAATTAGGATTAACTTATTATTAACTATGACTCTTCAACATGTATGTCATTGCAAGTGATGAGGGATGCAACTGACAATGAAGTTGATAAGAGTAAGGCAAAGTTGAGTTGAAAAAAAATTGATAAATTTATGAGCCTTTTGATATTAGGATGGATTCATGAAAAGGTATCTTATATTGTTCCTGATGAACTATGAATAATACTTGTTCTTTTTCAATCACGGAGAAAAGCTGATGGGTTAAATTCTCATACAAATACAGCTACTGATTTTTCACAACTAAATGATGTAGCAGTTAAATTCTCATACAGGATAATATACCTCTTCCCATCATCCAGAAGAATGATTAATGAGCAAAAGCTCATCAAACATGGATGTTTTCTGTGGTCTTATTATAAAGATGCCACTTATGAATGTTAGTCTGACTTAGGGTACCATAAAAAACAATTTTACAAATAACTGGGGTTAATTATGCATATCTCTTTATACATTTTTTTATGTGCGTGCCTTTGTGTACCCGTTTTTAAATTTACACACTCCATTGGGGATAAAATATGCTTTTCTTTTTTTCCTGATTCTAATCTCCTCCAACGTAGAAATCAAGGGAAACTAAGTCCATGTCAAAAGTTAAATGAATTGCTAGCATTTGATTCTTGCTTTTGAATTATCACAGATTTTTGTTCCTTCAAATCCGAGAGGTGCAGAAAGATTACCACCTAAGATTTTGATGCCAGAATCAGATTTTTATTTGCGCAGATTGTGGGGCAATCCAGAAGAGGTAGGTGGTTGTCTCCAGATCATTCTTTTAAAAAGTTCTCTCAACAGACACACTTTATGTTGTGTAAACAAAATGTGCAGGATCTTATCTTGCAGCCAAAATATCTCGTGACATTCACAGTTGGGTATGATCAGAAGAAGAATATTGATGCCGCAGTTAAGAAAGTGAGTAATCATCCAAAAGCTTAGGCTCGAGAAGGAGGTTCTCAACAATTACACTTCCTTTAATCATTTGCATTCCTAGGCAGCAAAATGACTTGTCTTTTGATGATTTCTAAATCAGTTATCCAAATTAAGGATTCTTTGCGTTTTTATCCAGAAGGGTGCTTTCTAATATGAATTCTCTACATAATTGGTTGACTAAATAGCTTATACTGGCTGTTACAGATTCTTGAAGTAAGATCTTACTTATTATTATATATGAACAATCGTTAATTGTAAAAAAATGTCTGGTCCATAATTTAAGGAATAGTGCACATAGTAACTAGTTGCATTTTGAACCAAGCCAGGGTTTTGGAATTGTTTTTATAAGATGTGTATTAAATGCCTAATACCAGTTTATAAGAAAATTTTGGATTGGCGTTTTATGTCATTTTGTAGGGTTGTGGAATAACGAGAGGATGAAGGGTGAGATGAATGGAGGAAGAGGAGAATGGACAGAGGAGCTGATATAGTGAGAAGATATGGGGCAAGGTAGGTGGAGAATCATGGATGGTAACACAGATAGAAGACAAGAATGAAAGAAAAGAAGAGAGGTACAATGCTAGTGAAATGTGGTCGATGCAATGGGAGAGGTTAGTTGCAGTGAAATAGTGAAGTGAGGTAGGCAGATATCTTTGACAAAAGAAAGGAGAGGAAATTGAAGAGGCAGACTAAGAAGAAGGGGCTCGAGAGAGGAAAGGGAATGAGTATGGTGATGACGGGAAAGGGCAATTAGGCTTATATTTGTCTAACTGTGTATCTTCAATAGCTGATAAAAAAAATTAAATTAAGATGTTATGAAGGTAAGGGTTATCAAGAAAACTCTACTTAAATATAATCAAAAGTGATTTTAAAAATTTGGTATTACAAAAAAAAAACATAAAGCTCAATGATGGTGGTCCATATGATAAACTTTAAGTAGTTGGGACGAATAGAGTTGTTGCATGTTATTCGGTTTATTTTCAATTTCTGAATGTAAATTGGTTTGCTGGATTTTTTAGGTTTCCATCGATAGTTTGTACAATAAGGTAAAACAGTGCTCATTTCCAGACACTATGGACAGTATGTCCATTGTGCGCTAAAGGGTGGTCTAGGCATTGGAAATGATCAGCACTTGGTACAGTAGTGGGTAATAGAAACACATAATTTTGGTAATCATCTTATGATTAGGGTTTTTTCCAAATCTAACTTCCATGTCACATTAATGTGAATGATCCAGGAAAGAATAAAAATGGGTAGGTTGAAGATGGACAAATTTTCCTTGCCCATGGCACTCAAGATTGATGTCCATGTTAAAGGTGCCAATTCATATAATAACACAGTCATCATTTTGTAACAATGAGAATAGACAACTCTAGTATTTGATCTGACTCTAAATACTTCCTCAGATATTTTTTTCCATATTTGGGTCGAAAGTTACCCCTTTTTTATTTCCCTGCTAATAAGCTGTTGAAATTCCATCCCACTAGAAACTGAACTGGCCATTCTCTTTGCATTTGAAATTAACATAGATCAAGAGCATTGTCTCTTACTCTCATATGAACTTATTGCTACGTATCTTTTTTTTACTTTCCTGTTGCCTTATTGGGAAGATATCTGTTCTGCAGTTTTCTGAAAATTTCCAAATATTACTATTTCATTATGATGGCCGAACAACTGAATGGGATGAATTTGAGTGGTCAAAGCAGGCTATTCATGTGAGTACAAGGAAGCAAACTAAATGGTGAGACAAATCTCTAGTTGAATAGCTTCCTTATGGTAAATATCAAGAACCTGGGGTTTTTAGTGTTGTTTTGTTGCTTTATTCAAGGTGGTATGCCAAGAGGTTTTTGCATCCTGACATTGTGGCACCATATGAGTACATATTCATATGGGACGAAGACCTAGGTGTGGAGCATTTTAATGCTGAAGAGTAAGTGCCTGATTTGTCTTTTAAGTTATCCTTTGAAAAACGTAATTGTAATTTGATATATTTTTCTACATGCAATAGGTATATTAAATTAGTAAAGAAGCATGGGCTGGAGATATCACAGCCTGGTTTAGAACCAAATAATGGGTTAACATGGCAAATGACAAAAAGGAGAGGAGACCAAGAAGTTCATAAGTAAGGATTTTGAAGTTTGTCTCTGGACAAATTACAAATTTTCCGTTCAATGGATTTTACACACCATTAAGTATTAACTGAGTGATGAATGACAGAGAAACAGAGGAAAGACCTGGTTGGTGTGCCGACCCTCATTTGCCCCCATGTGCAGCGTGAGCACTTGCTATTTGGGTCCTTCACTCATTTATTGTATCTTACTCAATATATTAACTGGATAATTGCAAACAGATTTGTCGAGATTATGGCAACTGTATTCTCTAGGGATGCATGGCGTTGTGTATGGCACATGATTCAGGTGAGAGTACTTGACCATTTTCACTTAGTTGCAGCATATACACCTATGTTTCTCATCCATAAACTGTAATGCTAATGCAGAATGACTTGGTCCATGGATGGGGCCTTGATTTTGCCCTCAGAAAATGTGTAGATGTGAGTGGCAACACTTTTTATTTCTTGCAGTTGATTGATATTAAAGTGAACAATTTCCTTTTTCAAGTGTAAATTAGAAACATGGATTCCTTCACATATGAAATGTCATGTCTTTCTAGTTCTTGATGTTAAATATATTTTTTCTCGTCTTCTCTTTGCTTTCTTATGGTGATTCTATTCCCAAATGTAGCCTGCCCATGAGAAAATCGGCGTTGTAGATGCACAATGGATTGCTCATCAGGTGGTTCCTTCACTAGGGAACCAGGTAAGAGCATGATCTTATAAAATGGTTCTTTGACTGATGGTTTTGTGGACCTTTACGACTGCAAACCTTCTGAAATTCCTTTAACCTTCTAATACTAAGTTTGACAGGGCCAAGCTGAGAACGGCAAAGCACCATGGGTAGGGGTAAGAGACTACTGCTTCTGCTAACTTCGCTAATCACATAGCAAACTAATGTGCCCTAATACTTCATGTAACACGCATCACGCTATTCCTCTCCATCTTTTACAGGTCAGAGAGAGGTGTAGAAAAGAGTGGCAAATATTTCAAACACGTTTATCAGAAGCTGAGAAGAGATACTATCTTTCGAAAGGGATCACTCCGCCCAACTCAACCATTGTTTAGAGGTATTGGTTTTTTGCCATCTCTCCGTGAAATGTTGTTCGTGTTGTATGTAGATTCATTTGTTCTGTAGTGATATTCATTTTCCTTGATGATTTCATCGGACCTCTTATCTCAGTATTTTGAAGTTTGTTTCCGATATTTTATTTCCAAATTTTTAGCTAGCAATGTATGATGATATTTCATTAAGCAGGTGGCTTGATCCTTGTACCTTTTGGAATTGCTGTTTTAGTGATTCATCTTTTCTTGAAGCATTTCCTGCCATCAATTGCAATGTGTGGAAGTGCCTTAGGATGGAAATTTCTGTTTCAATCAGTTCATCTTAATTTCCTTTTGAATCCGTTCAGATTCATATTCATCTTCGTCTGCAGATTCGCTGATACAATTACTTTTGCAAATATAGTTGAGTTCGGATCATCATAAAATATTGGAGTACATAGAGGGAATGGGCATCATCTGGAAATCAAAAAATACAACAATAGAACGAAAGGGTCACGAGAAAGAGAGTACGAGAGAAAGGAAAAATAATTTATACCATTGTATTCCGCACCTTTTATTATATAATGTCTATTAATCAAGAGAGTAAAATTGTCATACTAAAAAGTTTATTGTTGATTTTTTTTCCCCCTGAATTGGTTCTGTCGAGAATCGAGATTATTACTTTGTTGCCCCGTCAAGGACATAGCCTTGTTGGATTGTAATATTTTCTCCACCATTAACACTACTTGTTGGTGATTACATATTAGAAACTCTCTTTATTTGGCTGGATTTTTGTTTTTATGGGGAAGGAAAAACGAAATTTACAAAATACTACTAATGGATAGTAAAAATCTATGAAGAGATTTTCTTTGCATATATTTCCTATGAAGGTTCTATTGGAAAAGGTAATATCGATCGGGCAAGGGCAATCACGTGTGAAAATTGAATTTTTTTTTGGTTTGCTCTTTCTGTGTAGTTTGGTTTAGAGGGATTTAATTCTCTGTAGGACTTGTTCTTTAACTATCACTCTCAAAGAAACAAAATGAAAAGAAAAAAAAAAATCTAGCTATCACAAATGTTTTGTTTCGTCTCTAACTTTTTCAGCTTTATGAAAACGGCTGGTCTTAATGTCATCTTGGAAACTATCATTAAGATGATTGAGATTTCTTCAAAGAATCTCTTGATGAAAATATCAGTTTCATCATCAGCTATTGACACTTCGAATCAACTGGGTCATCCCATTGAATTAGCTCTTCTAACTCATTAGAAATGCATACCCTCAATTCTCGATGTACTCCCACCAATGATGTATCAATAAGTTCTCCAAATCCAGAGTGGGAATAGACTTGGTTGAGTGACAGCGGCTGAAACACACATGAAGATCCAAGGAACCTTTCTTTTTGCTCCCACTGAACCTACAGTAGCCTTCCAAATTTATCCCACAACAGATGCCATCAACTGACGATATCAAACAGTGATCAAAATAATCAGTTGACAAGCAAAATATTGAAAATTTGATCTCACATTCAATGTGTGTGGCATGACATCAGCTATTAATTAACAAATCTGATTTCAGAAAGTTTAAAAAAATCTTTGACGGTCTAAAATCGAAACTGATGTTTTTGAAAGCCTGGGAGGCTGTTTCGCAAACATACCACAACAAAACAAACTGAATTTACCATCAAATCTATCTCAAATAAACTAAGGAACACTTGCAGGACAAAAAAAGTGTATATGTAATGGAGTTGCCACTTGCCAGAATAGCTTTCTAATGGACAAAGCCATTCACAACAAAATCCTGGCAATGTCAGAGCCTTTCCTTTCTCCCCGCCCTAGATGCATAACTGGAAGAACTTGGGGCTTCCTGAACCCGATAAAATGAACGATCCACCCATACAACCTTTCCGGCAGCGGCATCTGCACAGATATATTAGGTGCTCGTGTTGAATAATTGTTTGTCGTGCCTCTTCTGGATGACGCACACACTTATCTGATCGATGAAACAGAAGTAACCCAGTTTAGTGTCTCATTTTCTTGCTTGCCCACCAGCTGAAATAGCTTTATCCATGGTGGTGAAGTAGGGCCAGGTCTTTTTACTCTTCTCATTACTTCTACATTCCTGCAGAGGAACAGAATCTTGAGCGAGAAAAAAGATTTAACAAATGCAAGGATCATGGCTACAAAGAGCAGACTACGACAGAATAAGCTGCTATTAGAACCTAAAATTACTTTTAACACTTAGATAAGAGTTTCCTAATCTGGCAATTCCTTTACCATCCACGGATGCATGATTGATAGTTTCTCCGGCAAAGCCGAGGGGAACACCCCCCCAATCTACCTCCTTACAAATGGTCATGGGACCGACCGCGTGAGGCCGTTGGGGTGGCGGATTCTGCCTTTTGCTACCATGATTGACAGGTTCTCCTCAGATCCCTTAGGGAATAAGAAGTTCCTCCCACCTACGAGGTTACTCAGTACTGTGATTTACCTCCCTTCCATAAGGCCTTAGACGGGCAGTGAAGTGAAGGGGCGCTTGGGGTGGCCGTTATCACCTTTGCATCACATGATTGACAGGTTCTCTAGTTACTGCCAGTCATGGCTTGGCGACCACAATCATGATTGAATTAAGCTGGGGTATTACATATCACACGTCAATCTCTCGTGAAGGCTTCCAAAGAATGCCATATGTGCGATATTAGCACAATAATTCTCCTTTCTCATCAACCAATAACAAAATTCATCGTTATCGACATCAAGCCTTGTTTGCTAATTGGATTGGCTATATGAATCTCATGACTGCATTTTGCTCTGATGCAAGGCATTTAATTGATTGAATAATTATCTTTTATCTTCCAGTCTCCTAATGAATGATTGCATCCTGAACCAAAATCGAAGCATGCTTGGTAGAGGCATTGGCACCAGAGTATTATAGCAGATGGTTTTGGTCCATGAACTAGAATAGAAAATAATACCAAATCAAGACAGTGAAATTTAAATAAGGAAAAAATGGTACCTCATATTTCTGAACAAGGGATGTCCAGAGAGACTTGCATTGTGCCGGAGACCTATTTATTCCATCTTTCAACATATCAGCAGATATTTCTTCCCACAGAACCATTCTAGCTTTAACAATTTGGAATTTGTCATCCATTCCAGCACGCAACTTTATCAGTCTTTTAACCTCTTCAGGCTTCCATTTGTTACGTTTCAAAGCTTTCTTAGCATTTAACGATTTGCTAGACCCCTTGCTACCAGCTGTACCATTTTTGTTACCATCCATATTTTCTTCCAAGGAGTTCCCTTTTTCTTTTGTCACTTCGACAGGTGATGAGACTTTGACAAGTTCACCAATCTCCATTTCTGAGGATCTGTAAGCAGATTCGAAGTTGGAAAATGTAGTTTCAACCTCAGCCAGTGGCTGGTCGACATCCAAATCCTCCTCTAGATGAAGAGAGATAAAATATGAGCAGCAAGGTCATGTGTTCGTGTAAAAATTGCAAGAAGGCCAATGGAGAAGGATTACATATGATCCAGTACTAAACCTACTAAGTTATGACAAAAAAAGGGAGAAATATATCTCCACCATAGTCTAGTGGTAAATGCACGTATAGATCACACACGATAAAGGGAAAAAAGAATTGCCAGATTAGTACGGATGCTACCTTCAGAAGACTCTGCTACACGATCGTCCTTTGTCATGGTAGAATCACTATCTTCATCAAACTCCCTGTTAGATGGAATCGAAATAGTATCTCCATCTGTGAGTGTGCTTGACTGCTTAGTCACACGTGGCCCGAATGAATGAGCAAATGATCCAGAACCTCCATGAGACTTTCCAGATGACTTCTTCTGAAATTCTTCAGTTAGGACTCCAGCAGTGTTCTCAACTGCAATTGCAATGACTTCGGGCCTTCTGCTGCTGTATTTTCTTACAATCTTCCTCAGGACTTCAGACACAAGCCGTTCCATGTGTGTCAGTGGGCAATTCACAGGACAGCTTGATAGTGCAGCATGTGCAGCTTTATAAAGAGCGTCCAGAAGTTTTCCTTTATCTAACCATAAGCACCGTGTTGTGATTCTTATCTTGCCTTTCAAACTTAATTGTGACGAACCATTCACATATTCAGGCCGTAAAATCTCCATGCTGATTAAAAATGTAACAGTATGCTTAATATATCATATTATCCATAACAGTATGCAGATAGTTTCGTTATTGCTGGTCAAATAATGAAAAATGATGCAAAAGTAGTTCAGCTTGAAATACAGCACAAATAGAATAGTCCACGTGGTTACGCAGTGAACTTCATTGATAAAAAATCAATGCCAATGTAGGAAAACCTTCTACAATAGTGTTGAGATTCAAAATTAATTGGATACCTGACAACAATGATACCATCTGATGCGATTCGTAATCTCTCATCAATGCAGAGTTCAGATGATGTTCCAAATGCTTTATCACCATCACTATACATCAACTGCCATGGGCCAAGAATGTTACTAAAAACCAAAGGACGTCACAACACAAAGACAAGAGGTTGGATAGCAAACCTCCAATGCCTCCTTTCCCAGTGGAGAAAAACCATTAGACAAAACTCGCCTATTTCTTAAATGTGAAACGCCAAGCATCTCACCATTCTTTATTACCTGCAATAAAAATAAAAATAAAAATAAAAATAAAAAACAGCTACTAATTCATCAAAAGCTTGTTTAATAAGACATCCCAAATAGGTTTGATTCTGAAATCAAAAACTTGTCTGATAAGACACCCTCAAGAACAACCCAGAATAGTTCACTGTTATTTACATAAATTCAGTGAAATACTGGATGACTTACAGTGGTATGCCGTATTCCAGTGGATTTTCCCAGTAATTCATGCTCTTTCAAAAACAAGAGCTCCCCATGAATGGGTAGAAAATGTTGAGGCTTCACAATCTTAAGAACTTCCTCCTACAATTGAGGAAACACTTAGTTCAGATTCACCTACAAGCTGGTAGTTTAATTGCATGAGGCAAGAGTTAATGGCCAAACAGACAAATAAAGAGGAGATACCAATTCTTCACGATAGGCATGACCAGAGGTATGAAGTCCAGCATTTTTTCCCATCATAATTGTGGGTCCGAGCTCTGTTATGCGGTTGAGCATCTTCATCACACGAGTCTCATTTCCAGGAATTATCTACAAGTGCACAGGAAGCACGTTCAAAATTATATAAGCAAGCACACAGATGACATTAACACACAAATATAATATACAGAAAATTCAGGCAGCAAGAAATACACTAAGGAAATTCAGGCAGCCAGAAATACACCAAGACAATGTATTTGAACACTAGTCAAAAAGAAATCATCATATGTGGGCATTATAGCAGAGTTACCTTAGCAGAATATAGAACCAAATCATCTTTTCCAAGTTTGACAGAGTGACTACCTCCAAAGGAAGCAAGATTTAGTGCAGCTCGCGGTTCTGCCTGACACAGTGATCAATGCATTCACATGCCAGCTATACAATGCTAGAAAAATATGCACTGTAGCGTATCCATAAGAATCATGCAAATCAGGTTCCTGATAGAGGGCAGGACAATCTTACCTGAGAACCAGTTGTAACAATCAACAAATCTTTTGGAGCATAAGCATCGATATCCTCTATTTTTACCTATAAAAGAATTTGCCAGAATAAAAACAATTCAATTTTTTTTTCTTAAAGAAAAAAAAAACATGATGTATTAATAAGTCCTGGGTAGCAAAACCCACAGGAAATATCTTATATACTATCAAGCCTTTTATTTTTCCTCCTTCCATGAAAACAAGAGAAATTTTGATTTCTCTGCATGGTACTTTCTTATGCTGCCCGCACCTGGGGCCGAGCCGCCAGTAATTCATCATTTTTTTAATTTAGAAAAATGCACACATTCAGAGCTTCACAAATAAATGCATATAATAACAGAGTTTTTGTTTTCTAATTGTTTATCAACAGGATCCACATATTTAACCACTCCATGGTCAATAATGCACCATAAACGCCAGTGAGATCATCAAAGAATGTAAATTACATACTTGTATCAAGAGAGGCTATTATTTGATATTAGAATAATGTTATCTGTGTAAAATGATTAAGATGTTTGAATAGAGTATTATTTACATCATCCTACAAGCCCCATGCAAGTTTAGAATAGAGAAATTCCAACAATTCACAATCCTAATTGGCTAGTTGTAATTAACAATTCCTTAACTTGTAAGTTGTATAAATGCTAAGAATATTATTCTTACCAAGGTAGAAGGATCTATTGGTGCTTTTCCATCCTTGAACGCAGCATCCAAGTAAGTTCTCAGAGACATGCCAACTAACACCTGTTGATTGATTAATCAGAGAATTGAACCAGAAAAATAAAAGAAAACAATAAATGAAGAGCAGTTTACCATTTTCCGTCCAGTTAAATCAGCAGCAGCTTTCACACTTCCAAGACGATGTATGTTAGAAGCAAATTGTGTCGTTATAACTCTTCCTTTTGCCTCTGAAATATAGCGCAATAATGCATCTGCCACAACAGTCTCACTGATAGATCTTCCAGGTGATAGTACATTAGTTGAGTCACTCATCATCTGCAAAGGAGTGGGTTTACTGCTTCATTCTTCAAGTTAAACTTGTCAAAAGATCCAGATATAGGCCAGGACAAAATATGTAACCACTGTAGTATCCAGAAAGATGATATTTTCTTTCATAATCAGCACAATAGCAAGAATTAGAGATAGGAACAGTATGCCCAACATTTTATCAGAATTGAACCCTGACTTTGATGTATAGACTGCTATCGGCCCTTGAAGCTATAGCACATAAAGAAAATCATGCACAATTGTACAAGTCATAGTTGAGAGTATCAATAGGACCCACTTGGTGCATTAACAACTAATTGTGCATGGTAATCTAGAATACCAAAATTAAGATCCAAAGGGGCACCAAATTTTTCCATGACAAGTTTATTAGTGATATAACATATTACAAGATCACCAAAAGTCTGGTAAAAATGTATTTTACCACACCCAAAGGTGGTAATCAGGATTCCGGATTAATTTGACAATTTATATAACCAAGTAGAAACGTGAGTAAGGTTCCCCTTTACATAGAATTCTACAAGATTACCTAATGCCAAATACAACAGAGTTAGGTATTGGAACTGAATACATGAAAATTATAATCAATAACATATCATTTGGAGCAAAGTACCCATCAACCAGTACCAAAATGATTTTGCTTTGTAAGAATAAGGGCAGTACATGAAGCTTCTACCAATGCGAGGACCAAGAAAGAGTCTGTTGTACGAAATCTTATCCTACAGAGATTGTTTCTGCGACTCCATGTGACTACCAGATCACACAGAAGCAACTTTGCTTTGCAAGAATGTTAATCCAAAAAGAAAACTAATTCTATAAGCTATCAGCAATGACTGCAACATCGAGGAAAGAAATATGCATCTGGTAGCATTGCAAGAGGATGACTTCTGTGAGTGATGTAGCTGTTGCATAGTGCTCAATATTCATGTAGCAGGTCCTAAATAATTGGGAAGATTTATGATTATGATGATAATGAACAAAAGAATGGGATATGATTGGTCATTCTTACAGTCTGTAGTAAAATATTGCAGGCAGAAAAAAGAGCATAAAATTTTAAAAGTGCATTAGCATAGTTACCAAAGTCACGCCTTCCTTAGAAAGCTGCTCCAAAGCCTCACGATCAAAAATTTTCCCATCTAGTGGTGACTCATCAATCTATAAAACCAGTCGCCCTCTTAGCCACCAAAAGAAATAGTACTTATAAAAACATAAAATAAAATGGAACTAATCATAGATGTTTTACCTTCCAGTCACCAGTATGAAATATTGTACCATCACTGCAGCGGAGCACCAACCCACAGCAATCAGGGATTGAATGGGTTACTCGGATGGGTTCCACTTCAAATGGACCAGCATGAAATTTTCTTCTCACCTTAAATTCCTTAAGCCTCGATGGAACAAAAATTCCAAACTCTTTCAGGCGCTTTTTGATTAGCTGCTCAAGGGTAGGACACTTCAAATTAACAAGGGTGCTAGAGAAAGCTAAAAAAATAATAATAAGCAAGAAAGATCCAGATATAGGATAAGCCACAAGAGAAAATGCACAGACACCATTGGTACCCCAAGCTGATTTTAATGTGATCAACCAAGTTGGGTTAGATCCTGTGTTGTCTGATCCTTGTCTCTTAAGTGTGCAGGAACTTAGAAGCACAAAAAGTCGAGCAAAAGACACAGCGGAGAAGAAGGATGGCGCGGGAGAGAGTCGACGAGCTCGGTGCATCCGAGGGACTCAGATGATACGGAAGAGTACAACGGGGGACGAGAAGGACGTGCGCGACGTTCCGAGGGACGAGAAGCCAAGGGGAAGTCTACTCGAGTAGAAGGACAGAAAATGGGTTCGGATGAGTCCTATTCCGGACGTCCGAGATCACCCAAGCTTCCGGAGATGGAATCGGACCCCTCAACAATGGAGAATGCACCTACAAGAAACTACAGAGGCGCCTTGGAAGCAGAAAGGTGCCCATGCGCCTTTTGCTTAAG
>JBBPFP010000044.1:5019717-5033986 GCA_037974795.1 Kaempferia galanga | reverse complement strand
AGTGCCAAGAGGTGGTCTAGGCGTTCGGGAAGTGCCAAACTTGTTGGGGTGACTGGCTGAGGCGGCGCACGATGATTGCCCAACGCACGTTAATGGTCCAGGTGCCTGAACCAATCCGGGTGCCATAAGATGGATAAGTTTTGATAAGATGCATCCACGTTAATACAGTCCAAACACTCGGAGGTGGTCTGAGTACTCAATATGGCGTTTATAAGGAACTTCGACCAAAGTACTGAAGACACCAATTACTATGACTCTCTCCTCTCCAAACTAACTAATTTTGAAATGACTTATTCACCCCTATAAAAAATTCCATCATCAAATAATAAAAAAATACTTATAAAAATCTATCCTAATAATCAATATTCTTATATCTATTTCGCGGAGAAAATCCCCTATAATTGCAAAAGAGCGTCAACTTTGTCAGTCTCAGCATGGGTTCGTCGTACAGTGTGGAACTCATATCGTACGAGTTCATTAATCAGAACAATCGGCTCTGATTGCGTATTCAATTTTAAGTTGATTAAATATTTCTATAACTAAATTTTGAATTCCTGAGAGGCTTTCATTTTAAATATAAAATTCTCATGATAATAATAATAATAATAATAATTTTAAATATAAAATTCTCAAAAAAATCAGTTAATATAATTTGATGAATGAGTTTGACTCTTGATTTAGGTAAAAAAAATGTTGAGAAAATAATAAATGCCAACTGAGCTAGAAAAGTCAAATCATGTGGGCTAAGTAAATCAACTGAACAAGTTGTGTGAGATAATTAGTCCAACAATAATAATAATAATAATCGAAATTCAACGATTCAAGATATTGAGGTTACAGTCGGTTCCCGCCGCCCACCAGCAACCGCCGACGGCTGTCAATTCCCATCTGAACGCTGCTCTTCTCCGTCAAACCGACCCTCCGAGCAATTAAAAAAAGGTGGGTTTTGTTGGTATGACAAACTGATTAAGAATAGATACCTTTCCGATTGATTGGGCAGCCAGGTTTGCCGTACAGGGAGGCCGTCCTCAAAAGTTTTATCAATTTTCAATCAGAAGTTGGGAACGCCTCGTTAACTCATCAAAAAAATCATTTTTCGTTTACGTTAACATAAGGACATTTTTGATAAACTTTGGAGGGGCATCATGAAAAGCGTGTATTAGCGAGTGTCAACCTTAGAGTCTATAAATTCCAATGAGCTTCCGTTCGTAAGCATCGATAGTGGAATTCTTTCACGTCTTGTGAGTGAACGAGATTGGTGAAAGCTTGCATGTGCATCAAGGTGGCTAAGCTTCCGCCGGATAACGCCGCCGGCGCCAATTTCAGGCACCCAGAAGGCGGCGGCGGCGGCGGCGGAGAGTGCCCAGCGTTTGCTTCGCCGGGGCCGGTGGCATCCTCGTTGCTGACTTCGTCGTTCTTGGAGAAGGAGAGGTCGGAGATGGTGAGAGTCCTTGTGCGAGTGATCTCCGGAGACAGCGCTGGTCTTGGCGGGCAGAAGAGGACTAGGGAGAGCTTCTCGGCAATCAGCGAGGAATTTCCGAGGTTCCACTTCAGCTTTGCGGAGCCGTCGTCGTCGATTAGCGGAACAGAGCATGCCCGTGCAGCAGAAACGGGGAGAATCGCTTCCACCTCCACTGTCTCCGGAGCAGAGCAAGGAGGGAGAAGAAAATACAGGGGAGTCCGTCAGCGTCCGTGGGGGAAATGGGCGGCGGAGATACGCGATCCGGTCAAGGCCGCCCGCGTCTGGCTCGGAACCTTCGACACAGCCGAGGGCGCCGCCCGAGCCTACGACGAGGCCGCGCTCCGCTTCCGCGGAAGCAGAGCCAAGCTCAATTTCCCTGAGGAGGCTCAGCTCCCGCCACCTTCCCCTGCCGCGTCGACGCAAGCCCTGGCGACGGATTCCGCCGCTCTAGCTGCCCTCCTGGACCCGTACCCCGACGGTGCGGCCGCCGACGATGGCATGAGGGAATACTTGGAGTACTTGAGGCTTCTCGAGGGCGAAGGAGAACACCGGAGCACAGCGGCGACGCACTCCGCTGCTCCTTCTACCTCGGCCGCTGACGTTGCTCCCTTCGACGATACATTTAAGAAATAGAGCACGAGGTGTGGAATTTATTCAATCTCCGGCAATTCGAATGAATCCGGTCTTTTCGTGGATGCCAATCTTCTTCGATATTAATTAATTAATTAATTAATTATTTATTTATTTATTTAAAGGGAGAATCATATTCAGCAATACGATATACAGTTAATTTTCAGTTGTTTATTACAGGTGAGTATCATGACTTGCTCTTAATTAAATAAATATGTATTAACATAGGTGTCAAATTTTAGAGTCTCTCCTACATAATCACTAGTATCTTCCTCATCTACATTATGAGGGTTATTAGATCAGATCAAGAATATATGTATTAGTTCCTTCTGATTTAATCTAACAGTTCCTTCTGATGTGTACCAGAATTATAGAACAGAAGATCTGCTCTCATTCCATAGGCGCCAAGAGTTTTGATATTTTATTGATACGGTTGGAGTAGCGATCGAGTGGATATTCGATTAGATATAAATACTCTTCCGAATTATTCCGTGCTTCCAGTCTAAAAATGTTATTGGGTTAAGGTTTAATAAATTTATGTGATTTACTCCATTCTAAAATACATAGGACCATTCTGGAAGATCTGCTAAAACAACGCTTCATCTACTACTGTCGGAGTCGATAAAAAGCATCATTCAACTTTATTGAAAATATAAATATCATACTTTAGTTTTTATGCGTCCAAAATTTCGTTTCCTAATTGCCTTTTTTTTCAAAGAAAAGAGAAGAGAAGAGATCCTAATTACTTCCTTTTTTTTTTAAGAAGAGGAGCTATAGGGATGTTGTCCATTGGTGGTAAAAGACGATTTTACTCGTCCTCAGCGTCCTGCCAATCCGTCCCAGGGCTATAGAGATGTTGTCCATAGATATAGATATGGAAGTGTATCATAGAGGAGGGACGTATCCAGATGGGACTGACTAAAGTTAGCACGCCATATCATGTTGCGATTTGCTCCTGTTATGGCCTCCCTCGCCATAGTCTACCGATCCTGGGCACGCCGTGTAGGACTTGCTTTCGTTAGAGAATGTAGTCAACTCCTTAGCCCATACCAAGCGTGATGATAAGTGGGCCCGTGAGGGGACGAGAAAGGTAGGGTTGAGAGCCTAGTTTGTAGGATTGTAATTCTATACACCACGATTGATATTGATTGGGGTCAAGATCGAATTGATAGAATTGGATTGGCAGATCAAATCTTTGAGGTCTGAAGCCTCTTGTCAAAGGGATCACAAGATGATTTAATTTAGAGGTCAGCAGGACAACAACGCTGCTCCGAATGTGTTGAATTGTTGCAACGTTGCATCATATCGACTATATTGATACCACCGAATCCAAACGATTCAAGAGTAAATTAGTACTTTCAGATCATAGGTCCAAATTGTAATTTTGTAAACTATGATTGAGAGTATTTGAGATATCATATAGCGCTCCAATCATAAAGCAATTGGGAGGACATATGATATAGGTGCCGATCGGGCCCGAGCTAGGTTATCGAGTGGAAGCTATCATACTTAGGGGTCGAGTGCATAATGGTGTTGAGTATACTTATTTATTTTGGTAATCAAGAAATTCAATTTTTTTTTAAGGTGGTCGATCTGATCCTACAGAAATTTTCCACTAAAATAAATCTAATAATGATTATGAAGACTCATGTAAATAATTAACCTTTTAATGTCAACTTTAGGTGAGAGAACATATTTATATTTGTCTGCCCTTTGCAGGAGGAGTAGTTGTATGAGTATCCATTTTAATAATAATAATAATAACAATAATAATAATAATAATAATATATTATTATTATTATTATTAAAAATATATTTTATTTATTAATATGCTCGAATCCAAGCTTAGTGCTGATTGAATTTTGCTTGCCAAACTTTGATATATATATTTTTTTCACCAAGCGTCTTTCTTTTCGAAAAATATTTAAAGATTCTATAAATTTTATACGCATGTGAAATTAATGAACAAATATATTAGGTACGCAGTAAGCACGAGAGAGAGAGTGTGTTCTGTGATTGTCAGCCCCATGATTTGTGCCCAAGAAAATAATTCTACCTCTTGGAAACCAACCTCGCTACACTCGGGGGCTCTAACTTAGTCGTGGGACTTTTAAAATCATTAAAATTTGGTAAAAGTGCTTGATAATCATATAATATAAAAAATTAATATGGATATACGAAGAAAATACTTCAAAATTATAATCTCATTTGACACGGATCTTAAGTTTTAAAAAACCATTAAGTAGCTGTAATTAAACGTCTTCGATGATAATTTTTTTAAGTTTATGTTAAATTGGTATTAAAAAACTAAATTTGATTTAAAATAATTTGATTATTGATGGTGTCATTTTTCACATGCTTGGACTCCTCCTCTCCCGTTGCCTTTGGGGGTAGAAATTTCAATAGTCCTCTAGCACGTGCTCTTAGTGATGGGTCGACGTTGCCGATACGACCCCTCCAATGATCAAGTCAGCATCAGGTTGATATAAAAACTCATGGAAGCACGAGAGAGTAATTGTGTGGTAGAGAAGATCGAGTTGCTTCCGTGTTCAATAAGAAAACTATCACACCTTCACTTACCTTCACAAAATGCTTATATAACCGTGGAGGGGGAAGGTCCACACATGCCGCCACATGAGCTGGGAACTTTAAGTTGGCTAGCCAGGCAAAGCTAAGTCTGGCGACAAAGGGTACAATGATTTAGTCGTACACCTGATATAGTCGAGTCATTGATTAGAGCTCACCTTCTGTATCGACTATCTTGCCAAGCTAGGGCGGTTGTGTCGTAATGTATGGTGATTGTGATCGCCAAGAATTATCAAAGGTGTAAGGACTATATGCATAAAATAAAACATTCGCAGCGAAAAAATGATCCCTCCAGAGATCCATGTGAATACATAAATATCATTCTTTCTACTCTATCTAATAGAGTATTACCTTTGTTGTGTAAATTAGTATTCCTGACAACAACTTTGATTTCTTCAGCAGATCTCAACTTAATCAGAGTGTCCGTGTCTCTACGGTATCCACACAAATACGTTCTCCGTCCATCTCACTAACTCACAATTCGGAGAAGAACAACCTTTGAGGTGCTAGCCTCTTGGAGGTGTTCGGCCAAGAAGAAGAAGAGGAGGAAGAAGACAATCAAAAGCTCTCTTTAACGAAAATGTAATGAAGGTCCTTTTATATTCATCCAAGGAATACCAAAAGGTTCATACATCTTGGTGTTTTTTCATTAATACTCCATTAATCTTCTTTAATGAGTTAGATTTTGTATATCGATTCACCATTAACCCAATAATCCAATGAGTGTAATTCGAATTCATTTGAGTCTAACTTAATAAGTCAAATTCGGATCAGATCACTTAATCTCCAAACTAACATATTCTTTGTGTGTGACCATATAGGTTTTCATAACGTTAATAATGTATCTAAATTGACATTTTAGATACATAAGCAACAATACATCATTGTTACCCAAGTGATGAGAATGTCAAGATCCGACCTAACCTTTCCGTATCTATTATCTTGTGTAACTTGGTCCTTTTATTCTTGATATCTAGATTATTCAATGAGGCATAAACCATATCATCCTCTTATTAATCTTTATATTTCTTAATCTCCAAGTAGACTAACTTAATCAAATAAGTTCAATATCTCATATTGACTTATTTAAGTATGACTATGCATTTTAGTAGTCATACTTTATCAAGGAGCTCACAGATATCACTTTCTTCATATGGAATGGATAGATCTCATCCACACCACTCACATCCCCCACATAACTTATTGCATTTCAGTGATAGCCTTATAGTCCACCCGTAACCACTGTTACTGGTGATATTTGCCGATACTAAAGTACACAACTCCTTATGTAGGGAACCATAGTCACTTCAGATTTAAGGATTATTCATACCAATAGTCACTATGAGAATGCTTATAATATTCATATAATAATCCATGAAATATTCTCATGACGGATCAATTCAGTACATATTCTCTAATATATACTCATGTGTCAACTTGATATCTCATATACATAACTTGTGAGATTAAGTCATCAATTGACTTACATGCTAGTCTCAACGCATTAATATTGCCCTTGTATATTAATATTTGACTAGGAATAGTTGAGAGTAGTGTCATCTACCATCTCTCACTATCAATTTAACCAATTAATATATTGTAGACTAAAACCCACCACTCTAGGATATTATTGACACTGTATAAAGTAAATATAATAACGATAAACTTTATCTTTTAGTAAAGAAATATGATACAAATGTTTCCTTATAAGTCATCTTATAATTGATACTAAGTATTGATATTAATAGAAGGTTGAAACCAATTAAGATAGATGTATGTGATCGTTGAGCCGCCTTATAATGTATAACTAAATTGCTTTTTAAAGAGCAAACTGTCTTGTATAACAAAGCTGCGTTATATGGTCAAATTGTCTTATAAGACAAAGCTACTTTTATGACCAAGCTGCTTAGTTTGTTCAGTTGTAGAGTCAGACACTTAGCATCCCACGTACAATAGCATCTAAGAACTGTAGTTTCCTGAACACAATAGTATTACTGGCATAGTAGGATCCTTAGGGTGCTAAGCCAAGATCCGAACGAGTTTTACTTTAAATGCATTCTCTCTCTTTATGGAAAGGAAAAACAAAATCCCTAAAAAGGTAAAAGGAGTAGAGATGACAATTTCAACTGAACTTAACGGAGGATATGATATTCAACTCAAATACTTGATTAAATTATATATATACATACTTATATGCACGATCATAAGCGACATCTGATATGACATTCAGACGCAGTATTGAAAAATATTTTTTAAACCCTCTCTCCTCTATTCCTTACATGCAATTACTCTTCTACATGCAGTGCGGCACTGTTTTGGAAAAAATAGCACTGCGCGGAGTTGTTCTTCAAAGAACAACTACACTGTGGATCTGCTTTTTAAAAAATAACTCTATCATCGAGCTGTCTAACAGCTCTACCGTAGAGTTGTTTTTCAAAAAAAAATAGCATTGCGCAGAAAAAAATAGCTTTGCACAACACTATTTTTTTCAAAACAGCTACACTGTGGAGTTGTTTTTCTACTGTAGAGTTGTCTTTAAAAATAACTCCACCGTAGAACTATTCTTTAAAGAATAGCTCTACGGTGTAGCTATTTTTTACAAAACAACTCTATGGTAGAACTATTTTTCAAAAAATAGTGTTGCGTAAAAAAAAATAACGTTGCACAGGGTTGTTTTTTTTCAAAACAGATGCACTATGGAGTTGTTTTTTACAAAGCAACTCTACGGTAGAGCTACTTTTCAAAAAACAGTGTTGTGTATAAACAAACAGCTCTACGGTAGAATTGCTACAAAACAATTATACAGTAGAGCTGCTTTTTTAACAAAACAACTATACGGTAGAGCTGTTCTTTACAGTAGGAAAATAGCTCTACCGTAGAGCTGTTCTTTATAAAACAATATTATGCTAGAGCTGTTTTTTTACTTAGAGCTGTTATTTACAGTGTTGTTGTTTTGAAAAAAATAGCTACACTTTGCTATTTTTTTTATACACAGCACTGTTTTTTTTCAAAACAGCACTACACTGTATGCGGGAGAGAGAAGAGAGATTAAAAAAAATTTAATTTAACGCTATGTCAGCTTGCCACGTGAGATGTCGACCATGATCATATGCACGCGCACACGCACACACAACCATGGGCGACCATCTCATGGAAGGCACCTTCAGTCGACCATAGGTGTCGAGCACACGCGTCACCCAGGGCTAAAACCCCTTATAATATATATAAGAGAAAAAGTTCTTTTCCTAAAATTTACTAATAATTTTTGTAAATATTAGGAGGCTAAATAGATGCTTTTAATTATATATATACTTTTAAATATACTATTAATTTTAATATGTTTTTGTTGAATGATAATAGTTGGATAGAAAGAAAGAAAAATTATAAGTATAGAAGATATTCGATCCTTTAATGGGTATGAGTAGATCCAGCAGATATTCTATACTCGATGGGTATGAGGACGCAAGATATAGAATCCGACCCAAATTCAATCCATTACCATCTCTAAAACGGAGGGAAAGAGAAAAGAAAAGATATGCCTGGGAGAAGGGTTAAGTAGGGAAAGACAAAAGAACAAGAAATGGTTGCCATGAGTGGCCTCGTGAGGTCACCTTGTGTGTAGACCTAACCTTAGTCTAGATCTACAACTAGGTTAATGGGTTGGTTACTTATTGATCAAATTCTTGAGCTGCAATCGGTCTGACAGGGTGCCAAGACGATTCTAATTAGTAATATCTATTTAATTTATTTTTGTTTTCTTCTTCAACTCGGGTTGAAAATGTAAGAATTAAGTCGATACAAAATTAAAAGGGAGTTTATAACTAAGAGTAATATTGTAAGAGTCATAGTTATTTTAAAATATACCAATTGGGAATTGGCTTTTGTTTTTTCTTTTTTTTTTTAAATAAAGATAGTAAAAAAGGAATGTATTGACACTGGGATTCAAAGATCTCATGGATCAAAACTAAATAAACTATAATTTTTATTGTTTTGATATATTAGTTAATTATATAATAATTAATTAATAATTTCTTTTACTATTATATTATTATTATTAATGGAAGAAAAGTAGGAGAGATGTTTATGTATTAATTAATTTATAATTATTTACTAAATTGATAATAATTAATTATTTTATAATAAATTAATATTTTTTATTATATAATTATTTTTAATGAGTTCAATAATATTCGGGTCTGGTAAATAATTTTATAAATTTTTATTTTTTTAAAAAATTAATATAATAATTTTGAATTGTGGTAAATCGAGAATGAACGGTGAACTGGTGGTTCTGATTCATGAATCATAATTGTCTTAGATAGTTAAGGTTAAGGGTCGATTCCCGTGAACCGTCAATCGTTAATTCCGAATCGTAGAATTGTTAAATTGTCGGTTTCAAACTATCAAATGGTCAGTTTCGAACTGTCGAACCGTCAAATTGTCAGTTCTAAATCGTTAAATTATCGGTTCTAAATTGTTGAACGACTAAATCGTCGATTTCAAACCGTCAAACTATCAATTCTAAACTATCGAATGGTCAATTCTAAATCATCAAACTGTCAATTCTAAATCAGGGTCGGGTTATACGTTCAGTACCGTCTTTCCAAAATTAACAGTTCACTCTTCCAAATTAAAAAAAAAAATCTGATTTCGATTATTTTATTTTTTATATAATATTAAAGAATCGTGTACAAATACTAAATTATTATATTTAAATAAAACCTTGACACGTTTTTTAAACATTATAAAAATATATCAGCAATCAATTAAGTTTTGGTACAAATTTAATCAAATGCTAAAATCAGATTAGAGCAAGACAAGCTAACCCATATATATTTAAAAAAAAAATATTATTGAAATAAATATTAATGCAAAACTTAATTTATACCTTTTTTTGGCGCTTGCTTAAATTTTGAGTTTTATTAGGCAGATCTCCATGTTTAAATTATTAGTCAAGATTTTCGTAAAAAAATAATAAAAAAGACCACACATCATGTGAACCACTGATTTCCAAAAGCATTGTGAATCCTGAACGCCAAAGCGTTGGCATTGCCAATCGAACGGTGAATCGGTGTTTACACGAATCGTCAGAAAAGGTTCCTCAGAGACCGTGATAAAGCGCCGTCCCTATGGTTCAACTTTTCCTTTACATGTACCCAAGAGAATACCTAAATTACCCCATGGTCCCACACTGCCTCCACAAGCCACATCCTCCATTGGCTGAATGGTAGATCATGGGTACTGAAAATTGGTAACTGATGTTATCTTGGCGGGAAAATGTGTCGTTGGAAGCAATTCAAATAATTTGAAAAGCAGTAAGTGACCGAAGCCCAGAGCAGATCGCGCTCTCCTGTTTATCCCTAACTTTTTCCTCCAGAAGAAAGAGAACTCGAAGTTTTTCCTCTTGTTCTGATGATGAAAGATCTGTAGAATTATCGTCCAGTCAGTGTGGCACGTTCGCTTGATCTACCGATGGAGGTGGATTACAAGAGCAAGCCGAGGAGAGAGCTCCAAGCCCTCTGCAAGCAGCATGGTCTCCCGGCCAACCTCACAAACGCCCGGATGGCAGAGAATCTCGCTGATCTGCTCCAGGTATGTAGGATTTTCGTTTTTTTTTGAAGTTTTTTTGCAATTTAATGCTGTTGTTACAGATTGTTTTCAGTTTCGAGAATCTCACTTGTTTTACCGTGTTAAAGAAGGCAAACAGTGAAGAAATTAAGCCCAAAGGCTGCTTGAAGGGCTCTGGTGGAAGCAGTGCCGAGGAAGGAGGAGGCAGACAGCTACCTAAGAAGGTGAGCTTCTCTCTGCACGAAGTTGGTGTGCGAGCTTTGCCTGAGCGAAGGAGGTCTAGTAGGAGGAAGTCTGTTGTTGGTTTTGCACCAAAAGAAGTTACCGAGGGTGCTTTGGAAGCAAAAATTGAGCTTGTAGCGAGGAAAAAAAGCAAGAGGTATCACTGCACTGCAGGAGATCGGAATGGTGAAGTTGATTTGGCTACAAACTTCCCTTGTCCAGGAGGAATCCCCTTGGACGAGAAACATGATGGCGCTGTGCCAATTACTAGAAATTTGAGGACCAGAGTAATTACAGTTGAAGGATCTAAAGCATTGCAGGCTGATATTAAAGTACCTAGAAGAATAGTAACAAGGAGTAGTAATAAGAACGAACAAGTAGAGGTTGTAGCTTCGATTCCTGAAGTGCATTCTGAGGAAATGAAGTCTAGAACTGATGATGGTTTGGTAAATAAAGGTCCTTCTAAGAGACAGAAGTATGGGAATGCTACCGTGAACATTGATGAACGACATGACAACTTTACAAAGTCTCAGAATCTGTTAAACAGTCAGGAATCAGGAACTTCTGTAGCTCCAGTCGCTGATGAAACAGTAGCAATCAAAAAGATTAGGAAGCTTGGGAGGAACAAGAAAACAAGCGAAGCAACTGATGTTACTGATCCAAGTATAGAGCTCACCACAATTGTTTTGCGGCGTTCAGGACGGAACACTTCCCTGTCTGCTACAGCTAAAAATACGGTTGTGGTACCTGCGACGAAGAGTTCAGTCATTCACGGACCCAACAAGGAGATCAAGAGGCCGAATCATAATGCTCCAGAGCTCCAGATATGTGTGGAGAAATTAGTCGATATTACTGTGAAGGCAACAAGGTCACACAGCTTGCAGATAGGCCAGGTAATAGATGAACCACCAAATGAAGAATCTTATGTGGACTGTAGTGTTGGAGATGGAAGGGAAACTCTTGTAGTCCAAGAGCATGTTGAAGAATTACAGAGGAAATCAAGATGTACAAGAAGTGGATTGGTATTAGAAGCTAATAAGACTGATGGAAGGCTGAGAGCGAAGAAGAGAACAAAATCTTCGTGTTTGGATGATGATTCTTTTTCACACGGGAAAGTTGAAGTGACTAGTAGATCAGACTCTGCTGATATGCTGGACGAGAAAGTTAGTTCTTGCAGACATGAACATGTTTCTGAGCAAAGTGAGGATGTTATAGACAGTCATAAAGATCAAGGACCTTTTCATCCAGGTTTATCTCTGTTTACGACAGAAGATATCTCCACCGTTAATGCACACTACAGTTTTTTTGGCAAAGAGCAACCAAGCCATAAGCATGAAAATTCTAGTAAGAAAACAGTGGTTAATGAACCGAAAGTTGCGGAAGAGAAAAATTGCTTGACGAAGGAAGTTGAGCCTGTGGCGTTTGATTTGCTAGACACCAAAAAAATGGACAGCACTGTTGGTTTCTCATGTTCTTCACAAGTAATTCCTTCTGCTGACTGGTCAGTTAAGAATGTGACTCCTGAAGGAGGTAGCAGTCACTCCGGCTTAGACAACACAAATAAGGTTAGTAAACGTTTATCCACATCTTTTGCTAAACAACTCGTAACGTGTGTGGTGTTTTATCTTAGATAAAGGATCGGCAAGGCAGTCAGGGCTTCATTGGTGAGTCAGCCTTCAAGCGCACATATGACAGCCAAATGTTGGTTAGAGATGATAATGATTTTTTGTCTAACAATTCAATTGATGTTTCTATCAAAATGAAAGATGGGTCTTCATATTCTGAAGAAGTGATGGAAGAAGACAGTACTGTTCTTGAAACTGAGTGTACGAGCAATACAATTTATTTAAAAGATCCAAAAGATGGAGATGGATTGAATATGTGTTTAAATATTCGTGATGCATCATTCATATGCCATCGTGAAGAACATTCCCATGTTTCTGCTACTCACACTAGTTCATTGAATCAACCCAAAACGATTGCACTCCAAGTTAATGGTGATGCTGTTGGAGAAAACACTTCTAATACTTCCAGTTGTGATAGTGACCTTAAAGGTATGTTTAAGTAAAATTGTTTAAAACTTCTTTAGTCCGGTGGGTTACAATATGTTCATTTCATACCAATATGTTTATTTAATGTCTTCTTATGCTAGTTGTTAATTTGCAGATAAAGCAGTCCTGCCGTTAACTGTTTTTGCCTGTAATGATTTAGTTGATTTATTCGGTCAACCAAAGATTTCCAGAAATTCTAGTGGAAGTTATGGAGTTGCCTCTATGGCATCATCAAGTGCTGAATATGAAGAATTCCGTGGATTGAATGATACTAATGATACAAATGTGCCATGTGATAGTCTGCATGCATATGAAGTTGCAAAGCAAGAGGGCATACTGAAGTATTCATCATCAAACTGTGAACTTACTGCTAACAGCGTGGAGCATTCACAAGGTGAACAACGACAATCACAGAAATCCTCTACTGCTGTTCCTGATTTTCAGCCTTGTAACATAGTACAAGATGATGATAGATGCTCCAACAAATTTGGTTCTTGCTCTAGACGTGTAATAAATTGTAATTTTTCAGAACAAACAGTTGACCAAAGGGTTCTTTCACCTATAAGACCGGAAATCAGCAGTGAAATCCAGAAAATTCCTTTGGAGGTTAAAGTTATCAATATGCCATCTTCAGGCGATAACTTATACAAAAATCATCACGACGATCATAGAGAACTTTCAGGATTCAGCAGCTATGGAAGAAATTCTTATTCTGAAGGTTTTGGAATGCAAGGTGGAAAATCAACATCTTTACTAGAAAAACCTGGAGGTGCAATTACAGTTAATTTTGAACAAATGAAAGGTCTTCAATTTGAAGTTGCTAAAGAAGTACCTTCCGAGCTGAAGTCATATGTAGATTATGAAGCGCAGGCATTACTGCAAGATGAACTCAATCTTGAAAAACAGCAAGTCTCGCGAATAGGATATTCTTTGTCAACTGTTGCATCTCCCAAGAGTGAAATGACTAGTGATGCACTTCTGTCAGATGATGAAAGAAGGCATGATGGAACCAAAGGAGTAGACTTGCCATCCCATTCTGGATTCAAAGACAGAAGAATTGGACCAGCCATTACAGAGATCAATGATGTTATTGGCTCATCATGTAAGGATAATTTTGATCACTCTCCTGTTCATCTAGCTCAAAGTTCAGGTACGCCACCGGATTGCACACATTTCATTGCTTTACGTTTGATGTTTATTTTTCATATGTGCAGTTCCCTACTGCTAAAAATAGTTCTCAGGCCAGTTGTTTTTGACAACTTTTCCAAAATATTCATTAGTTCAAGTTCTGGTTAAATAATCTAGCATCAAGAGTCACTATCATGTTTACTAAATGAGTATTGTGCTTATAGGCCAATTTCGAGGTGATATATGGGCTACTATAAGTACTTCAAATAGTGTGAGGGAAATTGAAGCAGTATGTGATCCAGATTCAGCATCTGAAGAAAAAGTTGTAGATAGTCTCGAGGTAATTAACATGGAGGATCATCAACCACAGATGGTTGTCTCTCCTTTTTGTGTAGTTTCCTCAATTGAAGGAAATGCATGCTTTCTTAATGATGAATTTAAACAACCAAAACATGCAAACTCAAGTGAATCAGCCAATGCCATCGAAGAGGATGCTCCTTATAAATTGCCATTATCTCTGTCCATCCCCAAGGATAATAATATTGTGAATAATGATGACTTAAGCATTTCAAGAGTTGAAAAGAAGTCTGAATTTCTGGCACCGTTCTCTGGTGGATTGAAA
>JBBPFP010000044.1:4952866-4970974 GCA_037974795.1 Kaempferia galanga | reverse complement strand
GTCAACCAAGACCCAAGGAGACTGGCAATGTCGGCCTTCTTGGGTTTTATTCTCCAACATAATGTGACGCGCAGAGGGTCATTTGAGAACCTTCTGCAGCACCTTTCTGATCCCTGGCGCAACACGATCATCCAAACCTTCCAGGGATAAGATTGATTGATTAGACACTGTAACAGTAATTTGATTGTGGCTTTAGTTAAGTAATTATACGTGAAGAAAGCATTCGTGTGTAGGATTCAACATTAGTTGATATACGATGCTATTGATGTTCTCGAGATCTTTCTCTTTTAGTTGTCCATGATCCATGTTTGTTGAAGTTACTGACACTAGCCAGATCTCCAGGCTGGTTTCTGTACCTTATTAGTGGAAAAAGAAACTATTGTGTTAGCATTATTTTATGCATAGGCACACTTGTTTTGGCTATTATGGTTATCTCTTTATGATGTGCAGAAATCAATTATATATATTATAATATATATATAATATTTTGAACTGAGAATAATGAAAAAATTATGATCAACATTATTTTAATGTAGGGTGTGTTTTTCTTTAAGATAACCCAAATAAGAAATCTCTTTTTTATTTTTACCCAAAATAAAATATAAAATAAAAGGCTGTCCTGCAGTGCCGGTGTCCTTCATGCCGTAAAGAAACACTGCAACTTCTTTTCCTTACATGGAATACTTCAAGTGCTCTGCTCTCACTCTTGTACTTTTGTAGCAGATAATTCATCGGTGAACGGAAGGTACCGGAATCGCTGAGTCAATGTAGTTTGGTACTCTGCAGCTGCTGTGATGGACTGTACTTTACGACGGTGTGAACTGGTGTCTGCAAAACAATCCGCTTTCTGGGTTTGTGTGATGCGATGCAGCTGCAGAACCATAGATTATATTATTAAATCATGCATCATACCAATCTACGCTAGCTGTTTCTCCATTATTTTTTAGTACTCAGAATCAAAATTTAGTTTACTCAGGAAAAAACAGAATTTTAGTTTATAGATTGCGAGAATCTAGACGCGCTCGAATTGCTAAAACTTGGATAATTAGAATCCAACAGGAGAGTTGGCTCATTGTTTGTCTTATGCTCTTTCAGCTTATTTGGCAGACAAAATTGTCAAAAGCATCCACCAGTAACATGCGAAAGAGTTCAGTCTTTAGTAATTGACATAAAGAAAACACTGGATTGTTAACTGAAAGTGTACAGTGCTTTTGTATACTATTTATTCAGTATGGAAGGTCAATTTCTTCTCTTTGTTTTTCTGAAAATACTATTGAAGGAATTGTATGTGCTCTTGAAGTTTGAATAAGCTAATACTCAGTTACAAGCTGCAGATGCCAGTGTAAATAAGCTTAAATAAGACTCAGCGAGACTTGAGAGAGCAAAACTGGAAAGAATATGAGAATCAAGAGTGACTTTTTCATCAGAATTTGCTATTGCAATATTTCGATAACTGTGTTGCTAAGATCGTTCATCAGACTAATGGCAGCTAAAGATTACCAAAACAGTATTTGTTATTTGAAACAAGTTTAGAAGAATTAGGGGTTTTTTTCCTGAACCACTACAAGTAATGAAAGTGCGAATAGAATAGACACCGGAACAGAAAGTAATCTCAAAACATCCCAAATTCAATGAACTTATTGAAGAGGGAAAATCAGTTTACAATTATTCAAACCTTTGAAAAACTTCCAAGATCAAACAATGTCAAATATAATTCCAGTTTAAACAAAACAAAATAGCTTGAGCTAATATGATGGCAGATAACTACATAGAAAATTATAAAATCCATCAATGAATTCTAATTAGCATCAGTGTCATAATAAAAATAAAGCTCATCTTGCCGCCGTCTTTTGCCCAACAACACCCCTCCAATCCATATTAAGCAATATCAAGACTTTAATTATGCCAAAGATTTTTCAACTTATTAACCATATTTTATCTAGCATGATGCCATATCTGACCAATGGTTGATGTGAGTTCCAAATCTGAAATAAATTATCAGGTGAGGAAGTACACAAGAAAATCAGGTGTTATACAAGCAAGAGAGATGATCTATTGAACCTTCAGCTGTATAGAGTTTCAGAAAATCCAGTTATTGCCATTCCAACAGAATCAGTACTTTTCTCCCATGAACATGGCTTTACACATGGCTCATGGAGATGGCCAGATCTTCCATGGAATTCAGATCACTCAGCAGCCCATCACAGCACAATTATAAACGAAGCTGCCTGAATGCTTGCTAGCAATTAATTGCCATTCCGGTGGTCCTCCATTTGGAATCCATGAATTCAGTTCAATCATCCCTCCTCCATGAGAACCTTTTGTCCCACCGATCACTATTAGCCATTCTCCGCAGGCACGAAACGCAAGCCCCCATCCATTCATTGAGAATGAGCTTTCAGGCAATCTTCCCAAAACTATCCATTTATTATTTACTTTGTCGTACTTCCTCAACTCCTTATCGGCATAATGAGCTGCATAAAGTTCATTATTCACCACAGCTACAAGTGGAGGTGCACCTCTGGCTCCATTGAGTCCGGCAGACATGTTAGGGATTAGTCTCCAAGAACCTCTCTTGAAATCATACTCTTCTCCACATGTGAGAATCTTTGTGTTATTAGCCATGCCGCCAATGACATAAAAGTTGCCATCCATGAAAACCCCCGAGCACATCTTTCTCGCTTGGTTCATACCAGGCAAGGTCTCCCAGGTATGTGTGCGAGAATTGTAAAGCTCTGCAGAGCTCAAGATATCACCCTTAGCATTGGTTCCCCCAGCTATTACGGCTTTCTCTCCGAGGCTAGCAGATCCAAACAAGCACCTAGGTGAGTTCATAACCACACCAGGAGACCAGGAGTTAGTCAAAAAACTGTATCGTAGTACAATATGGGAATTCACCTCTTTTCCGAAAACAAGGAGCTCAGTGCCCACCGCCAGGGACTCCTTATCAGAGCACATGAAGCTCTCTGTTGGAGGCATCTTAGGGACGGAAATCCAGCGCCCACGGTATGGATCATAACCCTCCCACTCAAGGACATTACAGGAGAAATAGACCCAGTGTTCAACAATACCCATCTTGCAGCGCAGCTTGTAGAGTTCCCCGCTATGAATCAACGAATGGAACATTCGGTTGACTGATGCAACAGCACCGTACTCGGATCGAGAAAGGTGAAGAAAACAGCTAATTATCAGCTCCCTGCCAAGCCGGTTCATGCTTGAATCAATACAGTACTCCCTATATCTTGCTTGGCTATCCAATTTGCGGAGAGACAGATCCATATCTTTGATCTCAGGGGTACTAGGATGCTGTGGCGACTTGTTTCTTTTGACTTTATCTTCGAGGTCTCGTTCTTCAGGCTCTTGAACTTGAAGATCCTCATCCAAATGACGTTTTTTCTTGCCTGATGATTCAAGGAAATGGTACTCCATGGAAATGCCAAGTGGATTCTGGCACACAGCAGCTTCGGAATGCCCTCGTTGTCAAACGGCAGGGACCTTCCAACATATCTCGGAAGGCTGAAATCTCCAATTAGCTAGTCACCTCCGATATCTCCTCCCCCTTGTTTCAGTATAATATGAGGCTCACGATGAACACCAAAATAAAAATAAGAAAAAACAACAGGGGGAAAATTAGTTCTTTATACAATCTCCTGTGAAATGTGGCCTAAAACCGGATAAGAACAAAAGAGAAAAGCCATCAAAATCCATTTTTGTGTGTTCTTGATTGTTCATTAAAAGCAGCGAATGACCGATTTGGAAGACGAAAAACGCAAACCCGGTAAGTTAAAAAAAAAACAAAAGAGGGAAAATAAGAGAGAAATTAGATTACAACCTCAGAAGAAAAGATCTCCATCTCGGAAAATAGACAACGAGCACAAAGAAAATACTCAAAAAGAGAAACTTTTATCATCTTTGCCGCATAAATTCTTCGGATTCCATTCCTGGAGATCGAAGACTGACCAAAAAAAAAATCCAACTTTTGTGTATCCCTCTGCGTTTTCCCCCCAGTTTTCCAGACACAGAAAAAACAAAAAGGATTTTCAAATGCAAAGAGTTTCAAGAGATCTGGAGACGGAGATGGAGATCTCGAAGGAACAATAATAAGAAGCTGCAGATCGATTTGGAGAACGAGGAGAAGGGCTGCCTACGACTAATTCGAGCAAAGAAGGCACTTTCTTGGGGATTAAACCTCTCTCTCTCCCCCCTATTCTTGTGTCCCTCGCCTTCGATTACCACCTCTTAAGTACTCGAGCTTTTGTAGCTCTTGCTTTATCTGCTTTTTTACCAAATTTAATGGCCTTTTTAATCAAAAAAAAATATTTAAATTTTCTATTAATAACTCAATTTATTCCAAATGAGGGAAGTTGTCGTCTTCTCTTTGTTACGGTTGGCAAAATTGACCATCTTCTTCCGTTATAATAATCCCATCTCTTCATCCAGCTACTTCTAACTATTTCGGCATTTATAATTTTAAATACATTTTGTTTTATCTGGTACTTAATTTCACAATTAAATTAAAATAAAAGTTTTTTATAATTAAATTCTTTCGCGGAATAAGATCTCGAGGCAGTTCGCCGCAGGAACAGTATATCAGAAAACGTGCCCAGCACGTGCATCCATTTATTATCGAAAAAAAATGGGTAAATAAATTGGGTGTGCTAGTGTTGTCAGTTCCACTGGGGTAATTTAATCTGGGGGGAGAAATTATTGTGCAATGGGGAAAAAGATTCTTCCTGCGGCTGTGCTGGTGGACCCGTTGCTTTCAGACAGGCGCAGCCGTCGGCAGCGCATTGGTGGGTCGACGGGAAAGGCTGCTGATGGGGGACAAGACGGCGTTAAATATTTATAGAAATGATAAATGTCAAACTTTTGAAATGATGGGTTCCGGAAAAGCGCGTTAAGTGATAGGATTAGTTGGCGGACTGTCCGTCCAGCTGCAAAAGATGGAATTTGCATGCGTTGGAATTGGGAAATTGCTTGTGAATTATAAAGGCGTGTTGGATTGATCTAGTCCGGACTGCGCCGGATAGACTAGCCGCCGATGTGTAAAATGTGCAATAAAGGTATCGTTGCGGACAAGATTTCAGGAAATAGGGTTTGAAGTCTATTTCTGAATATATATAGGCCCAAGTGAGTCAGATGTTTAAATTAAGAAAACTAGTTGAGTTGGTTCAACTAGTTAATTTGGGCAGAAATTTTGAAAAATCTATGTCGAGTACATCGACCAAATTAAGCATATTATGAGGGACCGTCAAATCAGATATATTCAATGAATTAGGTACATTAAGCACTGTGAAATGGACCCAGGAGACTGTATGGATTAGTTTGGTTGGCATGAAAAAAAATTATTTAAAAAAAAAGATAATTCTCTTTCTTCCGTTTCATTCTATTATATAATTTCTAATCTTATAGTTTTATTTTAATTATGTTACATCATTAGTTATCTAGAGGAGCGGACAAAAGCAACCTCCCCATACCCACGCAATAAATTTCAGCTTCACTTTACACAAACCATAAGGAATTATCAAAGTCCTTTTCGAAATCATTAATTCTTTTTAATATCTTTATTATATTCTCTGGTTGGTTAACCCAAGAATCAATCCCCCTCTTCTCTCACAAGTCATATCATCCCTCTCTTGTATATTTATGGGATGTCTAGTTAATTAAAAGATTATGGGTTTATTAATAGGGTAAGAAATCAATTTTTCTATAATTCATCTAACTTATCTGAATGATCATAATTAACATTTAGTGCTATCAGATGGATCGAGTCAAAATTCAGAAAATCAATCCATTGGCGTCCGTACGGGAACTGATATGAAAATTTTGAAAAACGAGAAAAATACGGGGAGAGTGGAACTTTGGCGAATTAAAACGCATCTAACAGTAGTTTAATTATTGCGGAATGAAAGAAATATATATAATTCAATTTGATTCCCAGCTGTCGTATCCAAAGAGGAGACCTCGCTCTCACTCTATCCCTCAACTATTTATCACAAGTAGAAAACGCCGTCACTTCTCTCCCTTCTCCCTCTCGTCAAAACTTGGCACCCTTCCAAAGCTCTGCATGTGAATACTTTAATTCTGAGTCTCTGACGGCTTCCTGTTGGCTGGCTGGCTGGCTTTGATCGCCTGCCATTAACCTTTTCTTCTCCATGGAAGAAGTTAAAACGGATGCCTACCATGATCCCATTAAGTACGAATAGCCTGCCCTTTATGGTCGATCGATACGTGCGAGACTGGTCTAAAACGCCGTGAAGCTAGCTAATTACAAAGCGTTTAACGCATGCACTTAATCACCTGCCCACTTGTTGTGATCGAAGTACCACTCCTTGCAAATTAAACAAGGATGACAAAACGCAACTCGACCACCACTAGCTACGTACTATGCGCGCACCAACAATTCCAAAAGCCAAAACTTTTGGGCTAGCTTCTTAGAAAACTTTCGACTGTTAGAAAAAAAAAAAAAAAAAAAAGAAAGAAAGAAAGAAAAGATCAGGCGAAGTCATCACGCATGCTAATCCACAGGGCAACGACATATATGCCCAAAAGAAAGATTGATGGGTCAAGCAAACAACCGAGATAAGAAACAGCACGTGGAAGGTGGAGAAGCACGAAACGACAAGGCAGCCCCCGGGGAGTTCAATCTGGCTTTGGTGTCAAGCTTTTGAACGCTTGCTTCTTCCTGGTCTAACTGGTGTACTCCGATGCATACTTTTCTCTCTTTATGCCATGCATCAATGAAATTGACATGTCAAAGTGGGGAATTCGATCCTTATGTGGGGGCCTGCTCATCAGTAGATAGATGCATGCATTGCATCAGGCGCCAAAGCTTCTCGATGAGGAGGGGATCCAGTTCCAGAATCGAATGTGACGTGCGAAGAACCCCTTGGAATTGTGATGATAAATGGCAATCCCAGTCTTTGTTCTAAAATCCCTTAGAATTGTAGATTGAGTAGTAGCTAGCTAGCTAGGATGGTGTGACAAGCAAGCTAGTAATAAAGTCATCTACTAACATTCCTGCCTAACCTACACAACTCTACAAAAGAAAAGGTGGACTAGTAATTAATACCAAAAAGTAAAGCACTTCATGACATACTCTACCTCTTTTCAGTTAGTAATTGGAACGCCAAAGCAAAGTTGAACTAGTAGTGACAAAAAGTAAGTATCACACGATTAGCAGTTAGAATACCAAAACCATATATATTTGCTGTTAAGACATCACTTGGAATCAATCCTCCTGGATTAGCCCTACAACTTGGTGACCGACTTTCAATTAAGCATGCAGCAAATTAAGAAAAAGCACAGTGTAGAAGGCGAATTCGAAAAGGTACAAATTCTGAGAGCACACTCCACAGTTTTCTTTAAGGAAAGTCTTGTACTTGGGAGGGATGAGATTCCTACAACCTAAGGCCCTAGGGCCTCTGTATACTCTTGGGTTGAAGTTAGTTAAGTGTTGGAGTTACTTGCTGTTGCTTGGTCTTCACACCTCTATTATTACATAGATGCTTAAGCATTGTGGATTCTTAGCCTCGAAAAAAGAGGAAGGAACTGTGAGTGGTATTCCTAAAGAACAAGAAGTGACAAAAGGTTCTACTTGCTCAGAACTGAATAAGTTCTCCAAATCACGCAAGCATTAGCTTTGCAACTTATATTACTTAATGGCATGTCTCACGTAGGGGGTGAGCAAAATATCTGTTAAATCAAAATAATTGATCAAACGGATCGAATTTGAAAGTAGATTCGGTTAATTCAAAATTTTATTTTATTTTAAAAAATCTCAATTATTTGGATTTATTCGATTTATCTTTAAATAAAAGTAATTGAATTGATCAAACCAATGAATGTGCGAGTATGATTGTGTTAATTCAAATTTTATCTTTATTTTTTTAAATGAATCTCAATTATTTAGGTTTATTGGGTTTGATATTGATTTTAAAATTCAAAAATTGATTAAACCGAATGGATATTATATTACTAGTAGTTGACTGATATATTTAAATCAATATTTAAATGAAAAATCTCTATATTGACAACAATTGATAGACACAATTGTCCAATAGTAATCAATTCATGTGCAACAGCATTCTACTAATCGGCAACTGACAAATTAACTGATTTTATATCTATTTAGTCTTCCTGATTTTTAATGACAAAGTCTGGTTGTATATTTAAAAAAGTTTGATGCGGCTATTTTTTTATTTTCCATACATTTAAGGTTTGAGTTTTAGTTTCAACGAATTAATAGATAAATTTTTTTTAATGGATGATTGACCTAAAAATACTAAGTTGCTAGATTGATGGGTCATTAGTTAAAAATACTTTCTAATTTAGATTGATATAAAATTTTTATAGGACCGGGTTGATCATATTAGTCGGTGTAAATGAAATATCTGATATTAATTAATAATATTAATTAAAAAAATTGTTTAAATTTTCACTACATATTTGTTTTTCTTAGTGGTAGAGCTAAGAACCAATCCCATCGAAGGACTCATGGTCGATCCGCTCCATTAACAGTGCGTTGAACGGCCCATATGTGGCCCAAATAACAATGTGATCTTATAGGGCAAGGCAAGACACACGTGCCATTGCAAAACAATTGAACCAAACACAAAATGGTCGTACCAAAGGCTGCCTTGGCAAGCGAAAAATGCAAACCCGCGCTCGTCGTCTGGCTCTTGGGTTCGATCCCAATCCCATCCCGTTTCCTAGCCCGTACCCGCTGGCGGAGGTTTCGCGAGAAATGCTGGAGGATTCCGGTTACTTGAGAGGTCCTTTGTGTCTAGGGCGGTTTCTTCTGGAGCTGGGGATCGGATTCCAGTTCATGTTGCTGTAGGACGGCACAGATCCTTCGTGCCGGATTCTAGAGCTAATGATGCCGGGTTCATCTCGTTCGTCCTACTTTCGGTCGCTTCGCTAGGGTTCTCTCCAACATGTGGAAGGTATGGAGCGATTTTTCCTTGTAGGTTAGTCTAAATCCGTATAATGGCATTATTGAAAGAGATGTTTAATCTTTTCACTCGTGCTCTAAACTAGGATTGTCTCACATCATATACGAAGAATTATCCTTTTTTTAAAAAAAATTTGTTGCCAGTCTCAACAAAAAAAGAACATCAATATTGCTTATATATTTAATTTGATTTGGTCAGAACCTTCACCTCACCTGCATGCTTTGTGTTCGCCCAACAGATCTCACTCTCCACTCTTTGAAGGCGAAGGCCTCTCCGGCAGTTTCATCAAATTTCTCATGTCTCTTTGGCTTACTAGATCTGCATAGAAGATATATTCCAATCCGATATACTTAGTAAATTAATTGCTCACTATTCAACCTCCTCGGTGTAGAGTAAGCCCCTCTTCTCTGCTCTCTCTAGCTCAATTGGTAGCGGGATCTACTCCCCTATTTTGCACTTCTAGCTTGATTGTCTGCGTTCTATCACTCTCCATGACAATTCAAGAAACCTTTTATTGAAAAAAGTATTCTAAGGCAATTGACAATGTAATTCATAAAACTCCATAATAAAATAGTGTCATTGTGCAAAGGAATAAAGCCTTGCTAGACGTAGTTAAGTGTTATGATGACACGTGCTGATCTACCAATATAATATTAAGGAGATGCTTTGTCGACAGTCACATACATATACTCTACTGAATAGTTTCTATGTCCACCATGCCTGGTAAGTTATGGGCAAGTAAAAAAGCCTAATTTTAAGTGGTTTCACATCCTTAGAGGTTTCAAGCTTATACTCATGAAACTTTTGATAACTTGGTAACATTAGGGAATACAGGGAAAAAATGTATCTTTATACAATACTTTGAAAACTCAAAGTAGAGATTAAGTCCCCTAAGCTACACTCTCCTTTCCTTGAAGACCAATTCCCTTAAAGAGTTAGTTTAGACAAAGGTAATCTTTTTTATCGGCTGGACAAACAAAGAGAAAACAATATGAGTCAAATGATTGTTGGTAGTAGTGAAAGTGTATCAAAGTCTACTTTTGATAGTGGGAATTCCTAAGGTTCACTTCCACCATCTCAATTGAGTGGGAAAATAAATGATTAATTTGAGCCAATTTGACTGGTAATTGAGAAGTAGCGTTATTAAAAACTCCAAAGCATTTTATAATTGAAAATGAGCTTTACATGTTTATTCTCAAGCTAATGATGAACCTAAAATTATCAAAGAGGTATTTGAGTGTCTTCCTTGGGAAAAGTAAAAATCGCATCAGAAGAAGAGAGGAAGTATGTGAGAATAAATCAAGTTAGAACTTATTGATTTATTGTTGGGACACAAAGCAAATAGGAATAAAGGAATTCTCAGAATAAAAATAACAATACTAGTCTAGTAGTGAGAGGCCATACCAAATGAGGATTTAACTATGGAAAATACCTTTTCACCTATAATCATATTTACCTGTATTCACTTGATTATGGTTATAATGTCATATTTATATTTATAATTGCATCAACGGATGTAAAGAATAACTTTCTTAAATGGAGAGTTGGATTAGGAAACTTACATGGAAAAATAGCAAGTTACACTGTCAAAGGCCAATAGCGCAAAGTTTGCAAGCTCCAAAAGTCAATATATCACTTAAAACGATCATCCAGATAACTGTACCTCAAATTTCATAAAGCAACTTTAACTATACTTCAAGATGATTCATAAGGACTATTCTGTCATATTAAGAAATTGGGTCACAAAAATACAATTATATCTCTATATTTATGATATTTAACAGCTAGGAATGACAATGAATTTTAAATGACCGCCAAAGAATAATTGTCAATGAACTTTGACATGAAAGATATGAGTGAAGCAAATTCAATAGGATCGAAAACTAAAAGAGATAAGTTCAAAGAAACTTTTGGTTCTATCTCAAGAGAATTAACAAGAAGAAAGAAAATGTCTATGCATCATATTTAAATGTTATTAAGACTCTTATGTATGCTCCAATCTGCAATCACTCTAACATATGTTTTGTCATTGGGCTAGTTAGCAAGTTCAATATATAATCTAGATATAAGACCGTTAGAAATATATCAAAGTATTCTGAGATATCTGAAAGAAACTATGAATTATCCTCGATGTTATCAGCTGTTGGAGAAGAGACCTTATAATACTCTACCAGTCATTTGTCTGGGGACTTGAGCATTCGTCGACTGATATATATGCAGTAAGCACGCTCTTTAGTTAGACGTGTTTGATTACATTACAATGTCTACATTCAAACTGCAAAAACTAATGATAATCAATTATTTTATTTTGAAGTAGCTGATCTCTTGCATGTGTTCAATTAGCAATTCATGTATGCAAACTCCTGTGCAACTCTAATGGCTTTATAAGGCTTGCCAGATCGATGCAAAGCTCCATGCGAAACAAAGGCCGCAACCAAATCTGATAATAAATGTCTCCACACTACTTTTTTATATATATTTAAGCTAGTGGTGGACGAAGAATGCAGATCAAATTATTTAATATTCTTTTGTTTAGGCCTCAGGGGAAAAAGTGACAGAATAGCTAGTGGATTCAACACTAGAAGTCATGGAAAGGAGCCGATGAAATGAAGGACTTGTCGGCAATCCCTCCATTTGCTTGATATAACTTGCAACTGAAAACAAACAACACTTGCACAACCTAATTTTCCACTTGTTGATGAAGATTTGAAGGCATTGCAATTACCAAAGAAGGTTCGATGAAGCCCACAAAAAGAGCTTTTAGAAAGGAGGAACAGGATTGCATGCTTAAAGCAATTGGCTTTACACGAAGGCTAAACTGGAAGATGACTGTGGATGCTGGGCCGCCCAAAACTGATAACTTTTTTTAGCTGTTTCTCCTCGTGCACCAGAACCTGAATCTGTGTGCCTGTAACCGAACTCTTCTTTGTTATTATTATTATTATTAAATCAGAGATAATTTTCCTATTTTCCTATTTCTTCCTTCCACTACACAGTGAACTCACTCAGTCCGGTTCAATTAATAATAGCTGAGTGGCCAATATGGGTCTACTCAAATTGTCTTTTATGAAAAAAAAAACATTTCTCAAACTTTCTTTCTGCCCGTTGGCTTTTTACATACACGTAGTGTTTGTTGCCTAAGATTTGTATAGTTATTGACAAAAGCAGATGCATTTTATCCTTAATTTTGGAATAATAAAATAGTATATTTACTCTCACAAAATTTAATATTGCATGTATATCTTTCGAGATTAATATACAAGTCTCATAAACATCGTTAGTCAAGTAAAATATATGTAAATCATTTTAAATTAGATTTATATATTCAATTGTCATTATTTAAGTCAAGCAATGGTTTTCAAATTTTTTTTTTATCTTTTCTATTTTACATTTTATTTTCTTTTAAACACTGCTTCATTGTTTCCCCTAAAATATTTTTCTTTTAAATTTTTTGTCTGGTGTAAAATTAACACAAAAATGTACTGGTTAATAGAAAATATGAATATTTGAAGAAAAATAATTTCTTCTCAAACATTTCGTCAAAGTCATTCACAAATTTTTCACCATAGTTAATAAATCCTTCTTAACCCACTATTCTTTATCATGTACGAATCTTTTTACTCTCGTGATTTCATCCTGAGACAGTTTTGACTTTTTTTTTTAATAATCTAGGTACTTGACTATCAGATTCGACTAATTTTAAAAATGATTAATTTGTTTTTATAAAAAATTTTCACCGACCACCAGAGTAAATTTAGAAAACACAGGTAGCTCTTAACATGGTGCCTCAACATCACGAATAGTTCAAGTACCACCGGTGTAGAATGCCAAGTGTAGGAATTGAATCCTCTCGTTGCACGGGAAGAATGCCCTACGGCGGATCTCACACATTAAACTACTCATGGGGAGGTGCGGTGAATCTCACGCATTGAACTACTCATTTGCTCAATCTAGTTAGTGAACTCCAACCAACTTGAATCATCTAATGCATTTACCTCACTTGGATCACCTACCAAACCAAGCCCCATCAATTCACCTTGCTCAACTCACCTACTTAGCCAATAGGGTCAACCAACTTAATAATTAGATCTATCAAATAACCCAGCTTAAGGGTGCAAACAGAGCAAATTGAACCTTAATTATTTTCCTTTGCATTCCTCTTCAAAGTTCTTTTTGCCAACATCTCCTACGACAACTAGTTGTTCGCTTCTAGGTTGTCCCTAGCTAGTTGCCTCCCTACCAGAGGTCAATGAAGGTTGGAGTCGACCTCTCGAGGAAATTATAAACTAATTAAAATGGCTTTAAGCGAGTAAAGAATTTGAGCATAGAGGTCAAGCAGTAGCCACTCTTTTGGTGCTCAACGGACCTCCTTATCATTTACACGGCGCGAGCGTTTTACTAGCATCAATCACAACAATTATCCCTCCTTGATTATGGACATTTTCAGCTGGAGAAAAGTGAGAAAACCTTGGAGAACAAATTGAGAAACAAAAACAAAAACAAATAAAGATAAATAAATAAAAAGGTGCATTTTAAAAAGTAACCTAAAACAACTAAATAAAAGAGACACTGAGGCATGGACTGCCACACATGAATGTCTTTATGGAACGTAAACATCTCGACACGAGCTTTAAAAGCCTATCTAAGCTAGCTAGTGCGCTCCTCGCTGAAAAGTTTATCGGCGTAGTCGACGTGAAAATGATTGAATGTGTTGTCGGCTAGAGGCATACATTATGCAACCATGTATGAATCTTCCACACACACACACACATGCGTCCATACACATAAATGCTGTTTTCAAATAACTAATTACGTGCATGTTAATATATATATATATATATGGGTTGGGTCTAGCTCCTTCCAATTTCCTTAGCTTGTCGAGGCCGGCACGCTAGCTACAGAATGAATCTGATGATAGTGGTTTGGTAAGCTTTTCAGACCGAGCTGCTAGACACTACCACGTCGCCTATGTTAATTTGACATTTTGATGCGGTCAATGCAGGGAATGAGTGCATGCACTCGATCCATCGTCGAAAAAGTTAAAAAGATTAAACACGCCCACAAGTTCAAAGTAGAAGGTGGAAAGCGAGACGCATCATATATAGATGCATGGTCCCGATCGATCGACCTGCACCACTGCCTTTAATTACCTACTTTGATTAATTGCTTTGATCGAGCTTAATTAAGTTAACAACAGGCAAAGTTATATATGTATATATTACTGTGAGTTTCTTGATTGTTATTTTTTATTTCAATTAATTCTTTTGTAGAAATATTCTAACCTAACGAGGTGTCTGGGTTCCATTAATTTACTTGATCGAGATCATTAATATAATCCTCCCGCCTTTAGGCCTGCTAGTTATGATTGTAAACGCATTTTGTTGCGTGCAAATGCGGGTCTTAATTAATTAATATAAAATAATTGGTGTATATATATTATCAAACAGAAGATAGCAAGACTGCAAGAAAAATAGATAGTGCTACACTATTATTATTATTATTATTATCATCATCCAAAGCCACATATAAGCCACTAATCAAGCGCGGCTGATCATGGTGGTCAAGCTCAATGATTTTTCATTCTCTAATATGTTTTTTATTTGTTATTAAATATATGAGTATAGTAATATCATTATTTATGGACATAACTAACGGTATTTTATTTTAGGATTACCAACTCTCCGTACAATCTTCTAATTAATTGGTAAATACAGCGTCTCCCATCAATCTACTATCATTTCCACCACGAACACTTTGCGCCGCTAGAAGCCACACCGTGCGACACGTTTAATCTTCCTGGGCCCCATAAACTGACGTGGCCAAGCCACGGTCAGACCCAAGTGACCCTGGTGGGCCCGACTGGTCTCACGCGCTTCTTTTTTTTCCCCGTCCCCAGCTCTACTTATACCTCGCAGTTCTTCCTCTTCTACCACGCTCACCATCTCTCTTTCTCTCTCCGTGGAAGCTCAAGCTTGAAGGATTCTGATCCGTTGTTTTAGTTGTTCAATCTTCTTCTCTTCCTCAGTTCCTCTTCCAATTAAACTTAACCAGTTCCTTCTGAGAATTCGAAAGCAGGGCAGGAGGATGACTAAGCAGAGTCTGGTGAGGAGAAGGAGGAGCTACCAGTCGCTGTGGTCTCTCCGGCAGCCATTCCCGAAGCCTTTCCTCACTTATCCTACCCTCCTCCACGTTCCCCCGGCTATCTCCGGTGCAAGAAGCCGGAGAGACGCCCAGACCTTGCCGCAGCCGGAAGAGGCAATGCATGGATCGAATCCATCAAGATACGGACGAGCAGCACATCAGCTATGTCGGTTGCCCGAGACGCCGATTACGACAGCTGGGTGGTAAGTCCACTTCTTCCAACGACAGCAATTGCCGATCGAAGTAGAATATAATTAACGAATATTCACATGCTCGCAGAGGATGCATCCCTCGGCGTTGAGCAACTTCGAGGAAGTGATGACGACGGCCAAGGGGAAGCAGGTCGTGATGTTCTTGGACTACGACGGCACTCTGTCGCCCATCGTTGAGGATCCCGACCGCGCCTTCATGTCCGACGAGGTGAGTTACGTGATCGGATGGAAAATATTTCAAGAACTCCCAATTTAAATTGTGGAATTAAACAGTGGCCTTCATCCTTTCTTACTGTTTATTTTCCCTTCTCTTTGTCTCCATGTAGATGAGGGAGGCAGTGAAGGAAGTGGCAAGTCATTTTCCCACAGCCATCGTGAGTGGGAGGTGCACAGAAAAGGTGCATTGCTGTTCCATCTTCATTACTGTGTCCCTCCATTTCTCCAATACATTTTCTTTTTTTTTTAAAAAAAAAAGAGAGAGAAAATTCTCGGACGTGTTCAGGTCTCCAGCTTCGTGAAGCTATCAGAACTGTACTACGCTGGGAGCCATGGCATGGACATAAAAGGACCCGAGGAGGGGCCTCAGCATTCCAAAGTCAATGTGTGTCTCTCTTAATTAATTTCTTTGCTGATGAACTATGTCAAATTTGCTATTTGCTCACTTATTTCGCGATGCAGACACACTGTGTTCTATGTCAACCCGCCAAGGAGTTTCTTCCGATGATAGATGAGGTGGTGGCTTCCACTGCGAATCCCAATTTCATCTTTGATTTTAGCACAACTTGTGGGGGTTTCCTTTGCTTACCTAACAATATAATCATATTGTTCTGTGAAAGGTCTGTAAGACTTTGGAAGACATAGTAAAGAGCATCCCTGGCTCCCGAGTCGAGAACAATAAATTTTGTCTCTCTGTTCACTTTCGATGCGTGGAGGAAAAGGTAATGAAGATTGAGTGTTTGGGGAAGTGGCTCTGCTGTTCTTCGCTGAAGATGTAAATTCTTAAGATTTTTCTTACTTGCAGAAATGGAATTTACTTGCTGAGTTGGTGAAATCAGTGATCATGGATTATCCCAAACTGAAGCTCACCTATGGACGAAAGGTAAATTAATCTCAAACAAACTTAGATTTTTAGTTGCTTTTTCTTCGAAGGTACATCAAATTGACTTGTTTGTTCCCATTATGAAATCAGGTTTTGGAGATTCGGCCGAGTATTAAGTGGGACAAAGGGAAGGCTCTTGAGTTCTTGTTGGAATCTCTTGGTAAACTGAAGCTCTCGAGCTGGCCCAAAAGGCATTATCTTGTTTTCTTTAATGAAGAAACTCCTTTGATTCTTTTGTTTTGGCTTGCTTTCAGGATTTGATGGCTACAATAATGTGTTTCCATTGTACATAGGAGATGATTGCACTGATGAAGATGCTTTCGAGGTACTTTACTGTTGGAGAGCTCAACCGTTGACGGTTGAAAAATATGAATCTCCTTTAACTACTTGTCGCTTAATCATTTACTAGGCGAGAGCTCTAATTTTGATAAGCTCTGCCTTCCTCTTTTATTTTATGGAAAATCAAATAAGATGAATTAAAATGTTCTCTCCTCTTGAGGAATTTCACTTCAAAATTGAATAATCTATGCTTCACCTAATTGTACTTGAAAATGGTAGCATTAATGGTGCAAATCGAGAGAGAGAGAGAGGGATTCAATCTTCAATTGAAAATGAATATAGATATATAATGAAGTGCAAGGTTTGTTAAAAAAAAAATGGTTTGACTAATCAACCAGTGTGGAGATGAGGGCCACGTTGAGATGCCTCTAGAGCTCTCAGATGACAAATAACAAGAACAAAATTACAAGCTTAGGTTAAAACAAAGTTAAAGATGAATTTAATTTTTTTTCCCCTCCCTCTCTTCTCCCTTCTTGTCTTCACTTAGATATGTTTTGAAGGAATTTGATTATAATTCTTTTTTCTAGGTTTTGCGCGATAGAGAGCAAGGCTTTGGCATTATTGTCTCCAAGATCGCAAAAGAAACAAAAGCCTCCTTTTCACTCAGAGAGCCAGCTGAGGTGAGCAGGAATATACAAGATATAACAAGTTTATTTTTCTCTTGGAGAACAAATATAATCAATGTGGAATTTCCAAATAGGTTCTCAAGTTCTTGCATTGCCTAGTGGAGTGGAAACATTTGTCTGAGGAAGGATCTCCAAGAAGTGCAGTTTAATACAGAAAATAGCAGATCTCATGGATGTTTTTTTTCCCTCTGTTCCATGATTAAAATATTTTCACTTTTCTTTTTGTTAAATCCCCTCTAATAATAACTGTCCTACACTGCTGCGGCAGGAGGCTTGAAACCATTATTTATTGGGTTTCTTGCCACATTTTGTGAGTATCTGTAAAAGGGGAATATTGCAGCCTTTTTCTGTAAATAAATTAAATAAGAAATAAAATTATTCAGATAGATGAAAAAATTAAAAGAAAGAAACTAGTTAAACCATTTACAAGTGACTTGACTGACATGACCTATTTAAATCTGTAAAATTATGAACCAGATGTGTTGGACAAACAAGGTGTTCATGTCAACTTTTCAGAACAGCATCCTATGCAAGCTCAAAGATCCATTGCCCGGAAGCAAAAGTTGATCTCAACTGTGCGTGCACAGGAGGCTCAACTTTTGGAGCAATCAATGGAAACTACATACTCCAGTTGACATCTCATGAATATGCTGGTTTAGTGATCTGGGCTGTGGTGCGATTATTAAAACATAAGAGATATTATTATATAAGGTTAAGAGGTTGAATTTCGGCTTGCC
>JBBPFP010000044.1:4932799-4943320 GCA_037974795.1 Kaempferia galanga | reverse complement strand
CAAACAATAATAATAGCAACAAAAATAGCTGGTAATAAGAACTGGTGCAGGTACAAAGGTTCACCTCTTAAGGTTGGTGTAGGGGTTAAATCCTAAAATTTACGGACTTGTCGATGCCCTGCTTGATTTTTGCTTGCAGGAGCAGACCGGCTTCGTCCGCTACGCTTTTCTTCATGGCAGCCATCTGCATAGCAAGGAAAATGGCCATTGCCGGGTCACTACGATAAACAATGAGAAGGTAAAACGTATGGCAAAAATGACCTACAATATGCATGACAATGTAGCAAGTCCATTTTATAACTTGCAGCAATCAGATAGTTTCAATGTATTGTTGTTTATCATGTCTGAAACTGAACAGATGACATTGGAAAATATAATAATGATGACGCAGATGACAAGTAAACCGAGCGGTGACCATATGAACACATGGCGCCTCGTTCACCTAGCACCTGCACGTACTCGCACAGACGAACAAAACATTAGAGATCGGGCTCGGGAAGGGGTCCCCGACTTTGGTACTCCGACGCTCAAGTTAGTAGGGTTATCGAGGAGGATAATTACTAACAACGAACAGTAGAAATTCATGTATCGATGGTTAAGCATGAGCGTATCTACGTCGGAGACCAAATGATCACCATTTATAGTTGGGAGCTTATCGTTTGCCACACATTTTGATGCGTATCAGCCAATGGTGAACTGCCACGTAGGATGCTCTGACACCTTTCATATCGGGTATGTCGCCACTATACACATGTCAGAAATTGGTAACACGTTCTGTACACTGCGCTATCTGTACTGACACTGACAGTCGGCTTACTGTGCGTGAACGGTTGGGTAGAGCATCCTCAACTGAAGTGCCTCGTTCGACCGAGCGGAGCTCCAGACCATTCCGTCACCTCCGCAGGAAGGATTGGTGTGTTGGCGGGACGAGCTGCTCACTCGCCAGGGTACTCTGTTGACTGTTGTTGAGGTCGTCCGGCCAAGCGGGGCTCTAGGTCATTCCATCACCTCTTTGGGGAGCATCGATTCTCTGGTCGGTCGAGCTGCTTGTCCGTCCGAGTACAATATACTCTGCCACTGTCTGCCTCTTTGTTTTTTTGCCACTTAGCGCCTTGCTGATTGCTACGTCATCCACCACGTAGCGCCATACAGGCTACCACGTCCTCTACTATGTGATGCCCTGCTGACAATTACATCCTCTACCACGAGTCATTTAACTGACAATCACTTCACCTATTACCTTTCTATTTTACAGGATCAGTATATATGCATAATAAAAATATAAATTGTATTGATACATAACAAAAATTATCATCAAATTATTTGCAGTCCTAATGCTTTACTACCATCCCTTCCTCTTCCATCGTAACAAAAATATCTAGTTTTTGGTGGGAGATAAAATATCTGTCGGTCTTTTTCTTATAAAATATTATAAAAAACTTGTACTCTCATGTACACATCTTACTAAAATTATTATATTTATATTTATATTTATTTTTAAAATATTTTCAAATACATCATCAGTTTGAGTTAGATTTGTGATCGGAATTCTCAAAATTAATCTTCAAGAGGACGTTTAGTTTTGCTCTCCGTAGAAAATGGCCCACAAGTCAAGCACATCCCGTGGTAAGTAAAAGCCTGCTAAAGCCCCAACTCAATCCCAGGGCTCTATCCCGTACCCTCTGGCGAGAGAGTAGCGCCGTCATGCCGCCGTCCGTCTCAACTCCTCCGTTCTACAGATCGCTCCGCCTCCAGGTAAGTCCAATGACTTCTCCTTCTCCTTCTCCTTCTCCTTCTCCTTCATCGATCTGTTAATTTATCTAAGTTCCTCTCGATTCTCGATCGTCCTTGGATTTCTTCTTTCTTGAATGCCATTGCTCTTCCGTCAATCTCGTCTCAGAGACTTGATTCGTTGAGGACGATGCATTAGGAAACGCTCCCGTGATGACTGATCCTTCTTATCGTTCCAATTCCTGAACGCAGCGCTTAAATCATAACGCTGCATTCTGTGTGGAGATGAAGAGACATCTGAGGAGCTTCTGCCCGCTTGTTTCCTTCTTCATTTGTTCATTGCGTTGCAATATCTTTGAATACTTTTCTTCTGATAATAACTGCACGGTCATTTTAGACGATTTGATTTTTGATGGTCATTATGTGGCGGATTTCTCTCAATTTCTTGCTTTTGTTGATTTCGAAAGAGTAATACATTTTCATGTTCTTGTCAGAAATAAACTGAAATGTGTCAAAACTCCATCTTTTCAGATCGATCGATTTGTTTCCTTTACTATACTGCTAGTTAGTAATCGAAATGAACTATACCCCCTGAGGAATGCTCAAATGGAATGAGGCCAGACACACCCGGTCAAAATTAGAGCTCCAATTCTACTGTTTGACAGAGCGAAGAACTGCTGCTAATATACTCCTAAACCTCCCCACGTCAAGCTTTACCTTTTGCTGGCTGAGAAATATCTTCCAGAAGGCGCTGAATCCCTGCTGCTTCTGGATTGAAGTCGGGACCCTGAAGACTACATCATCTCTTGGGTACATCTCTGACAGCGAGCTCTCCTCGACTTCGATCTCATACTCCGCGTACTTGAGTCCCATCTCCGGCGCCGGCTTCCCATAGATGTACCTGCACCCGTCAGCCAAGTGGCAACAGGGGATAACCTGCACCACCGTCGCGTTCGCTGGCAGGAATACAATGTTTGTCAACCCGGCGACGTGACCCCTAATCAGCACGTCGGAGTTGACCAGCAGCTCGAAACCGCTACATGGTATTCGTCTCCTCCGGCTCCGTAGTCATCAGCTTGAACCCCATCAATATGACCGTTTTAATCACTTCTCCTTCGTCCACGAAGGATCGGGATCCCCTCCTGAGAATTAGCAATGCCCTCGCTTGCTCTTGACGCCGCCTGTGCTGAACCTTCGTTTCAGGGAGAAGCAATTCATTAGGAAGTCCATGGAGTTGCTGTCGAAGGACTTGATGGCATCACAATGCCGAGCGTGCGGTGGCTGAAGAGGCCTACGTGAGCCTCCGGAAAGCAATGGACTTCGCCGTCGCCGCATCCAGGTTGGCGGGTAGTTGGACAAGGCGGAACTTGGCTATGAAGTGGTAGCTAGAGTCGGAGACGAGGAAGGGGACCTCACCTCATCGTGAAAAATGGAAGAAAATATTTATTTTCTAATTCTACAAGTAAATGCTTTATTTGAATTCCATTTGTACAGATGAAATTTATAAGAATGATTTCTATAATAATAAATCACCTAACGTGCAAGCCTTGTCTAATGGACTCGTCGCTTAACCCTTACTAGCTATTGTGGTCCAAATGGCTTGTCGGACCATGATCGATTTGTCTAACCAGATCGATGCGACCAACCCGTGCAGTCAGTTTGGCCTAAAGGGCCACGTTCCAACCGTATCTCACCCAACAACAAATTCAATCTAGATCCGAACGAGCATCAAGCAAACCATGGGGTCGAGATGCATGCAAAGATCGACGGATGTTATTTCGAAATGATTCACTGTCCTTTATCATTCATATCTCAGTTATGGTCCGGATAGATGGATGTTATCGCAACGAGATTGAGAATACATGAGATCTGCCAAGGAATTACACATGGAATGACTTTACATCGTATAAATGACAAAACATGTAGAACATACTCTAGATGCATTGCCATAATAGCTCAGCTTTGCATCCGATATTCGATAATTCTCAAACTTTCGTGTGCCTCTGGAGCAACCACTCAAGGGCCTCGGTGCCTTTGGAAACACCCAAAACATCCTTGTTGCTGATCAGGAGGGATCATACCTCCACCCTTCGATGTGTCGACAGCTTCCAACATGGCCACCACTTCATTCATCTCAGGTCGTTTGTCAGGGTTTGCATCCCAGCATATTTTCATCACATTTGCTAGAGAGCTGGGGCAACAGCGTGGAATATCCGGCCTCAAGTTCTGTATTTTACACGTAAGTTACAATTGCAGCTCTACACACATTCTAGGAAGTGGTCGAGAAGAAAAGTGTGTACCTGCCGGACGACAGCAGATGTGATCTCGGAAAAGCTAAGGTCAGGATACGGCATGTCACAACAGTATATCTCCCACAAGCAGATGCCAAAGCTATAAACATCACATTTTCTATTGTAAGGATTGCCATTTAGGACCTGCGAGTGTGTTGGTATTATGCAAGTACCTTTCCACAGTTAGAGAAAACAAATGATACATGTTGCATGCATGTGTTCAGAAAAGAAAAAAAAAAAAAACACAAAAGATGGACGATATGTCCAATTGAACTTGGACATCTATCGTTATACCCTGGAGAATCTTAGTCTTATTCTGTGTACCTATGTGTATATTAGAAACGCTCCACAAGCTTACCTTGGGGAAAAAGATATATAGAAGCGAAAACAATGAGCTACACTCTCATGGATCTCATCCTCTTTCCTTATAGTCCACTGACAGTTACAACCTCCCCTCTTGGCTGTCCTTAAAGGTCCTACATCCTTGCAACCCTCCATTGTGATCTTTATCATCAAAGACCCTTTGCGGCTCTGCACACCTCCTCCTCCTTTCTCCTTAAACATGTCCACCAAGGGCCTTCCCTGGAACCAATCCCCAAATATTGCTCATGATCACTAATACCTTTCCTCTTTCTCTTAGGTTCTTCAAATCCTCCACTCCTCCTCCATATCCTCTGACAATATTTGCTCAGGTTAAATGCCAACGATCACTACTTAGCGACCTTTTTGTTGCTAACCACTTGTTCCACTGTATTTGGTGTGTTTGCTAGCCCATCACACCTAGTTCGGTCAGACAAAATGGGAATGGGGGCATCTCCATGGCATCATCTTTCTGGTATATATTTTTCTTCTCTGAAAAATCTCTAGGTGACTTGCTACATATGCCATAAAGAGCAAAATTAAGAAGCTACATCACCACACCTCAAACTGAAAGTATTATTACTCACAGGTTTATTCATAGACTATATCGGCCTTTCGTTCTAGCATTACGCAGTAAACTAGAGTTCGAGGAGGTATTACAGATTTGCCATCAATCATCTCACCCCCATCAAAATGCTTCTCTGCTAGTTCCCTTGACATCCTATACAATGCACAATTTTACTCATGGACCATACAGGCCACTCAATCTAGCATTATGTGGTAATTTAGAGTTTGAAGTGGTACTGCAGATTTGCTATCATCTCAAGATTTAGGCAGATCATCCTGGACAAGTCATGCCACTGGATGTGGCTTCAATCTCTTTATCCAGATCAATGTAAACTAAAGCTACTAACAGGGAAAATTATATCACTGATTTGCTCCAATGTGGTTCCTATTCATATATGTTCTCTTCTTATTCACCCAACATCGTTTTAATTTGCAATATAGTACCATTATCGTTGTGTTGTCATCAAAATATGATAGAACTTTTGAATCATCGTCTACATATCGAATGCAATTTTATATTTCCCATCAAATTATAGCAGAACACAAGTGGCACTCTGGTTAAGATGAGAAAGTTGAACATTAGTAAACATAGCTAGATAGAGCAACAACAACCAAGCTTTATTCCACTAGATGGGGTCGGCTATATGGATCCTTTGACTCTTTTGAGCTATATCTCCTACTATATCATCATCTATACTTACGTACATTTTATCTTATTTTATTGTTGCTAATCAAGTCTCCTTTTTTTTGTCTCCCTCATTCTCATTTAATATGCGTATTTGTCATAGTTTCACATCGCCTAGCTGGAGTATTTATTGGTCGTCTAAGTATATACCTGTACCATCTTAAATGTATCTCTCAGAGTTTCCCCTCAATAGATGCAACTCCGACTTTCTCTTTAATGTTCTCATTTATTATTCTATCCATCCTCGGTAAACATAGATAGATAGATGATGACATTTAAATCACCATTGAAGTTAAGAAATCATTCCTGTGATATGAAATCACAAGCAAAATACACCAAAATAGTTACTCCGTCAAAAGGGTACTCAAATCATAAGCATTCATAATAAAAATTGTATCGTTTATGAATGATTCAAGCTGCATAATTGGAGAACAGAATATAAAAATTAACCCAATGCAAGGTCACTAAAAGGCATACCTCCGGTGCCATATATCCAAGAGTTCCCGTCTCACCCGTCATGTCATTAGGATTTTGAGCCTCAATACGAGCAACACCAAAGTCGGCAATTTTCACTGTTCCAGTCCTATCTAGAAGCATATTCTCTGTCTTTACGTCCCTGTGCACAATCTTTTGCGAATGAAGGTAACTTAACCTGTGGAGGCAGGTAGCGAGCAAGAAGTCAAAATGAGAACTGAATGTCACATGAGCTAAAAGTTCTTCGATAGAAGAGTTCAAAGATCAGTGCTAACCCTCTTGCAAGATCCAAAGCTATCTGTACCACTGTCTTGAAAGCTAACTTTCTTCTATGGTGCTTTATAAGAAAAGATTTCAGTGCACCACCAGGGAGATATTCAACGACGACACAGCAAACATTGCTGGGCATGCCAAGATGACCATTTTCTGTTTGAATGCTTAGGTTTGTCGCTCCAAGGGCAGCCCCAATAAACTACAGGAACACAAGTAAATGTGATAGCAAATGTCAAAAATAAATAGAAATACAAGTACAAAGAGTAAGTGAATATGGGATCCAAGAATGAACATGGCATAGAATAATTTCTTTAATACACACACACACACACACAGTACCTTAGTAACGTTTGGATGATCAAGTTTATGCCAAACTGTCACTTCCTGAGAGAATGCTGCCCGTAGTGCAGCAACTTCAGATTCAGTTTTGTTTCCTTCTTCCCCCCAGTCAAGCAACTTCACTGAACATAGTAAAAGGAGAAATTGTTATCACTTCCAATAGAACTGCAGATTGTATATCAGATGTACACTTTATTGGAACACAGGATTGAAATATAGAACACATGGTTACAATATGAATGAAGTCAACTGACATGCTGCTTTGGTACTCGATCAAGGAATTTCAATGATGGACAAGGAACAGGAGTTGATATGTGATCCTGTTGTGTGTGCTAAGAAAGTGTGTAATAAGAAGCATCGTTGTTAAAGTGTAAAGCAGATATGAAAAGATAAAGGCAAATAAAGAATATTCCAAACCCCACAAAAAAATCTTAACTCATCTCAATTGCCCAATTACAACAACTCATTCCGGTCTCATTACTGCATTTTGTTCTTCCTTCAAAAGATAACACAAGACCAGCACCTCATTATTTTAGCTAGGTTCACATGAAAGTACAAGTGAGAAAACAACTGATCCAACAAATGTCACGGGAAAAACACCAACCTCCAATGAAGTCCCTTGGAGCTTTCTGGTTACCACAATCAGCAACTTTTTATATATGAAACCAACTTGAGCATGCCAAACCACAGTGAAAGTAGAGACACATAACAATCTCGTGGTATCATTAATGCAAAATGCAATAAACCAGTGAAATTTTTTTTTGTTAATGAACACAAGTAGATTTAGTGATGATCCATTTGAAAGTAATAAATACTTTTATAGAAGAATATATTAACTAGGAAAAGATATGATGATAGATGATGAGAGTTCAAAGTCAGATTGAACACTGATCTGGGTGATTCTACTCTTTAGCGCAGAGAAAAAGGGATGTAAGCATTCTAGAGTAACTGAATTCATGAAACAATCTTTGGAAAACAAAAGGGGAGATTTCAAGCAGTTAGGATGGCATCGTGAAGGCAAAACCCTAATTGTTTGTCAGAAATTTTAGGTTATGGCTCACCGGCGACGTCCATGCCGTCGTAGACGCCGCGGTGAACGGTCCCGAATGTGCCCCTGGCGATGACCCCTTTGATGACGAGCTTGGAGGGATCGATCTCCCATTCCTCTCGCTGCCTCTCCCTCCTCTCCTCCTCCTTCCTCTTCTCCATCGTCAATGCCCTGCTCAGGTGCCGCTCCAGTTGCTCGTCCAAATTCTTCAGATCGATCTGGTCCGCCCTAACGAACCCATCTCCGCTCCCTTCCTTCATCTCTCTCTCTCTCTCTCCCCCTCCCCAAAAGAAAGATGCGATCTTTATAACCCCGCTTTCTTCTTCCACTCACTCTCCTCTTCCTCCTTCAAAAAGAACACACCTTTTTCCGTCTTCCTCTCTTGCTTCTGTTCTCCTGGTAATTTGTCTCTTCACCCCCCCTCTCTCTCTCTCCCTCTCTCCCTATGTATCCATGTGAGCACATGGGGTGCCTGCCTCACTCGCTCTATTCAATCAAAGCTTGGATTTTTCATATCTTTCCATCATGAAATCTCTCGCCTTTTGTTATAATTTTCTTCGTTAGTTGCCTTGGACTCTTCCTTTTACCTCGCTCCTCACAGGCTCACAACTGCCCGCAATTTGTTTGTTTTATACATGAAATGGACCTGTTGCCTTATCTTGGCATGTGCTGCCCTGGTCGGCTGAAAGAGATTGCGATGTAATGGCTGCATTTGTCAACATGTTTGGAGCAGAACTAATGAACCAGAAAGCGCAAAAAACCTTGCCATCTTTGCAAACAAAGCTTAGATATTGTGGCAAGCGCAGGCCACTTACCAGCTGATCCAGCCCGTGGGGGCAACAAAGCTTAGATATTGCTCTTTTGAGGGTGCAACAAGCATGCATATCAGTTCAATTAAATTAAGAAAAGCATTGCACTACATGACTGAACAAACAAACAAACAAACAAATGAACAAGGTTCGACAGATTTTAGGTGTGTGAATCTAAGCTGACTAGATTGTTCTACAATTACAACGCATGAAGATTGATTATAATCAACCTTCGGTATTATGATGATTAATGGTTCGACACTTTGGTAAGAGATTGCAGGTGAAGGTTACATGTGCAGTGAGGTCATGTTTTCTACAAACTCAATTAGAGCCATATCTTTAACGTTTGCAGCTCGGTCTTCGTGTCATTTCACATGAAGACCATGGCTGAAACTTTTAGGTTTCATAATTTATAATTTCTAACGATTCAATTCGAAGAAAGAGGAGGGGAAAATATCAAGGAGATGTATGTATAAGAATCAGAATATTTATGCGGAGAGATATTCAAAGGGCAATTCTATGACCACAGTCGTTTCGAGAATGGATATGCTCTGCAAAGGGTGGACTTGGCTTTTAGCTTCTCCAATTGGACACCTTCTTTAATCATTTGTTTTTTTTTTTTTTTTTACTATTCTTATGCAGCAGTTTGGACCTATTAATTTCCAAAATAATTATGATTTAAATGATTATTTAGGATAGGGCTAAACGAGCTGACCAGCCGAGCTCGAGTCAATTTATACGGGCTCGACTTGAGATTGAGCCTATAGAGTTGAGCTTGATATTTAATTATGGACTCGAGCTTGATTTTTTATTATTCTTATTATTTTAATAAATTAATTAATATATAATATATGTCTCATTTGACTTGACAAGCCACAGAGCCAATAATAATTAGACTTGAACTTGGCTCGATTTCTATTCAAGATCGAGCACAGTTAACTTTGAGGTCGAGTCAAGTTTTGACCGAGTCAGCGTCTTATAATTAAGTAACTTAGCTAACCCTAAGCAAATTGACTCTATTTTTAAAAATAAAAATAAAAATAAAAATCAGATATATGTTTCTAAGAACAAGAAAAGTTAAATTTGATATAATTTTTTTTTTTTTTATTTTTCAGTTCAACACGCCATTAAAAGGTTTAATGAATCAAAACCGCTCCAAATTAAAAATAAAATCAAATTTTAAAATATGGGTTTATATATATACACTATAACCCCAATACTCCGTATACTCCCTCGTCTCTCTAAATCATTACCACTAAATAATATACTAAATTATGTAAATTCATGAAAAGTTTCATACATATTACCTATATTCATTTCAATGACGAGAAAAAAAATTATGAATAATATTTTTTTCATATATAATTGCGTGTATAATTTTAAAACATGTTATCAGCGTGATAGTTCTACAATCAAAACGTATAGATATGTTTATATCAAAAAATGTATAGATATGTTTATATTTTTTTTTCTCTATCAAAATTATTTCACATGGCAATAAGTTAAATTTATTGTTCTTTCAGGCTTTGTTAGCTTTTATCCAATTAATTATTATTTAGTTACTTATTTATATGACTTACAATGTTTTAAAAATATTTTATAGTTATATGTTACAAAATCATCTTTTGATTATATCATGTTTTATTATTTATTAATAAATATATATGATGCATATAATTATTATTAATGATTTAATTTTCTTTGTATTATATTTTCACTATGTTCAATCTTTCAAAGTTAGAGTTTGTGACTCTTAACATTTCAGAAAAAAATTGAAAAAAAAATTATCTATCGTGGATTTTAGATGCAAAGATTCATTTGGATGTTATGGATCTTAGAGACATCATAAAAAGATAGAAATAAGGAATCTTACAAATCATGCAAAAACAATGATATTTATTCGTCACTATTTCATGAAGGATTAAACATCGAGCATTTGACAAT